>JAKRRZ010000091.1:0-34426 GCA_022627015.2 Podosphaera aphanis
AGCCTCATGAGTGTCAGCCTCGTGAATCACAGCCACAGAAATACCAGCCTCGTGGATATTCAGCCTCGCGGAAATAATAGGGTTCTGGCGCAGTCAGAACCAACCTCACGGGTCCATCCCGTAACATGGCGAGACAAGATCCAAACACGTCACTAGAAAGGTTTGGCTTGAAACTGACCTTTTAACCAAATGATTATGTCCTAACGGGCATCGAAGACAGGGGAAGATTTCGAAGATGACTGCCGTGAGTTACCCCGAGAAAAATCTTCCTCAAGTTGCGCGGTGGTTAGGACGGAGCATGGAGCATACTGGTAATCGAATAGGCTTCATGCAAGACAACGCTCAATGCCATAAAGCGGATTTAACAACTAGGTTTCTCCGAGCTCATGGGGTTGAGCCTATAGTATGGCCGGCGTTTTCTCCGGATTTGAATCCAATCGAGGCGGTTTGGAGTCTCATGAAAATCTTCATTCAAACTAATTATTCTGAGTTTGAACGAGGTCCCCAGCGATCTAGAGACGAGGTGCGTGAAATAGTAGAAGAGGCCTGGGACGCCATTACTCCCAATTAACTTTGTGGGCTGTTAGTTAGCATGCCAGCAAGATGCCAGGCCGTCATTGATGCCGATGGATAGCCAACCAGATATTAGTAGATCTAAATAAATAAACTGTTTCTCTTAAAAATTCCCATATCAGTTAATGAGAAATAACCGTAATTGCTTAAATAACTTCACAATGCATTTAATATTGATAAAAAAGTGCGGTAGAGCTCTCGAGATAATATTTTTGGCGGTTTGATTCCAACCCATGTTGTTCCAGGCTAAGGGCATTGATTATAAAGTATTTGAGCTTAGCTTTGTAGATCATGCAGGAGACCATACTGTTTCTGGATGATTTTAGTGCGACAAGCCCTGTCTAACACCTGCAAAATGACTAGGGGATAAACTATTGCCTAGTACCAGAGTAAAAATACGTCATCAACCCTGGTGCCCCATACGCCATTAGAAACTTCGCAATCAGAATCTGTCTCTTCTCCTTAATCCAGTCACCAAGACGACGAACTTCGTCGCGTGATGAGAGCCCTTTCAGTATCCAACCTATTGAGGAAGCTCAGGGCTTTAGAGAGCCCGGCCCGGACTTCCATTATGATGACCCAACCTAGCCTTCCAGCCGTTGTTCGGGCAGGTAACTATGACGGAACTATACCAGCATCCAAATGGTTATTCAGATTGAAATATGATTTTAGGCCTGCAGGGTATAACAATCCACCAGGAGAAACATACTTAGAAGCTATCGAAATGTTACTAGATGGCCCACCGGTGAACGGTCTAGCTGCCTCCCCAAGGATTAAGCGCATTGTAATCTCACGGCTAACAGCCACCGACGAACAGATAACCGAAGTAAACAAATGGTTAATGGAAGAGTTTCCAGAGGGTGTGGAAGAAAGGGCGGAGGAGAACGTACAGCCAGAGATCCAAAACTTCGCTTAAAGGACTCAAGACGGATAGAACTCACAGAAGTAGGAAACATTTACGTCATACCATCAGCGCGCAGTCAACTTACTCCGAAAAGCCCATTGTCATGACAGCCCACAGGAGCATTGTGCGTTGCCAAGCATCACGGGAGTTGAGAAGATAATACTTAAAACCATAATCAATGCATAAATCACCGGTTTGTGCAACCCGCCCCTCCACCAGAAAGTCCTAGAAAAAGACGGTGCAACCTGTGAAGCATTATGGAAAGCAAGAGAAATAATTCAGTCAGCCCATCAATCTCTCGCTTTGATGGATCAAACGGAAAAAAAAATGCCACCGAATCTAAGCTGTCAAAACTCGAAGACTTTGTGGCCAGGCAATACGGGCGCACCGCCAATGTAGTGTTAGCCGATATCGATGCAGGTAGGCAAGGCAAGAGCCTGCCGCAAGCACTAGAGCCTGGAGTAATCCCAGATAATCGACAACTGCCAGCACCATCGAGCCAAGGTAGAGACCGCCCCATTGTTCACGAGAATAAGCTTAAAACCGTGGGTATGCCTGCAGCAGTGACCTCTCTACACCCCATCATAAACGAGTCGAAACCGCACAACCTCACAATAGATGGACCCTTGTGTATCAACTGCGGAGACTTCGGACACCGGCGCAGAGAATGTCACAATCCACCGTTATCATACTGGGAATAGGCCTATCTTAAAGAAATCGTGTTTCGGTCAATTTCGTCCCAGTCGGCGCAATCTTACTTTGATCAGATGGTTTTCGAAGACGAGCAAAGCTATACCCTCGAAGACGAACAACCGACCAATGGCCCGATCTCGGAGCAGCCCCAACATGCTATAATTTTGATCTCCTAAGGGCCAATTCAGGGACGAGTTCGACCCCCAACGTAAACCACTTTGCATCTCACTCAAAATCTAGCAGCATAAACCTCCCAAATTCACAAGAGTCAAACGAAGATGATGACAAGCCCATGGTAGAGCCATCGTCTTTAATCACCGAGTCAGTAGAGAACTCAAGGAAAAGAGTTCGTATCGATGACATAATAGACCACCAACATGACTTTAGGACGCCTGAGAAAAGATCAGTTAGAACAAAGAGAGGCGAAGCAAAAATTCGGGAACCACAAGAAACTGTAGGCCCTCGAGAGAGAGGCCCAGTTGATTACATTAAATCGGCCGAAGAAATCAAGGTCCCCATCAATTTGCTCGATTTGCTCCAAAATTTTCCAGACTTAGTGAAGAACTTTAAGAAAAATCCCACTAGAACTAGTCAGAAGCAAAAAGATAAGGAAAGTAAGGATAAACTTACAACCCGAGCGAACCTAGTGGATGCCGATGAAAATCACTCCTAGAATTCATTTCCTGCGACCGATCCTGATGATAAAGCCTTCCGAATTCCAACGCTGGTTCGGATTGAGACAAAAGGTAAATATAAACGAGTCTGCCTCCCAACAGGTGTATCACAGGCGGATCAAGGCTCTGACATCAACGTATGTTCGCCCTCCCTAACTTCAGCACTTGGCGCAAAGATTGAGAATTTGAGTAACCACGGATGGAATACCGGACTATAGATAAAGACCGCAGACGGAAACTCAAGCCAACTTACGGAGTTCTGCAAATTTAAAATCTGCACGCAAGGGGTTTGGCGAAAAGTCTGGTGTTTCATACGCCCTGGAACCCATGATGATGGGGACCTTCACCTCCAATTAGGACTGCCTTGGCTCAACGACGTGGACGCTAAAATATCCACTCGCAGCAGCTACATCATAATTGGGGACCCCTCCGTCGGAGAAAAGACTACCTTGAGTAAAGGACTCATGTTCATCCCATCGGTCAAGCACACATTAGTCCTACCAAAGGACCCTAGACCAGCCCGTCGTGGAAAGATTCCAGTTTAGTTACACGCTGAACCAGATCACAGTGATAGTAGTAGCTCGGATCAAAGCTCAACTGACTCCAGCGACGCAACTTCAGCCGACCCTATATCTTCCGACAGTCAATCGGGTTCGGAAAACTGAGATGTCCTGAACAAGACGGTAAACTGTCACCCAAAATCAAAGAACCTGAGCAGGTTCGAAAACTGTGCAAGACGAATCCCTTATACAATATCGAGCCAAGAATACTCGGGAACAATATGCTCACCCTGTGTACCGGGAATAGACTTCTCTCGAGAGGCATAGATCCAGCACTTGGCGGACCCGGACCTCACAAGCTTACGGAAAAACTAGTACAGAATGAGAACGTAGCTTACCGACACCCCCGAAATAAGACAGACACGATACACGTCAATTCTCAAGAGAAGGAAGTTCGCTATCATGCCACTCCGCAAAAAACATTTCCGACGCAAAGAAGACCCAGCCAACTGCCAGTCTCCAGTGAACCTCAGGAAGTAATGACAGATCGTTTGACAGAACCGAAGGCAGACTAGGTGCCCTGATCCTCAGCGAGAAAGAAGTAGACCGTGTCAAGAGGTTGCTATACACGTACAGAGAACTCAATGCAGCTGAGCCTAGCCAAACCCAGCCCACCGATCTTTACAAGCCTAAAGTACGTCTTCGAGAGGGAACTAAATCGTACCCGTCAAGTTCCAACGTCGCTGGCCGCCTGAAAAAAGAGTTTTGGCTGATTAAGATATCCAAGGAAGCAATGGCCTGCGGGATGTACGAGAGAACCCTCACCGCGAATAGTAAACTGTCTGACTGGAATGCCGATGCAGTGCTCGTCGACAAGCCAGGGCAAAGAGAATCATGCATCACGTTCAATTACAGGAATGTGTGGGAAGATATGCCAGGATGTTATTTAGAGCTCATTTCTAAAGTACACGATTACCTATCTAACCCCTCCCACCAGTTTTATCATCAATTCGATTTAAAGCACGGGTATTGGTGCGTACTAGTGTACCCTCCTCACAGGCACATGTTCGCTTTCACGATCTCCGGTATTGGACAACTACAACCAACGCGGATGCCCCAAGGATCCCATACCTCAGGTTTCTCATTTACAGAACTCATGTACCTAGCGCTGGGAGAAATCCCGCCCAATAAAGCCGGGGTGGGCCAGGAATCCTCTCTGATACACGGAACATCCCCTAGAGAATTAATTGTATCTGCTTTCGACACGGATGACGTATTTAGCGGCAGCAAAACTTATGAAACGGCATACAAATCACTGGAAAGGTTACTAAGCAGGCTTGGATGGGCAAGACTCCGTTTATATTCCCAAAAATTAAAACTTTTCGTGGATCAGATAGTAGCTCTGGGTGTGTCTCACAAAATAGGAGGCATAGTACAAGTAGTCACAGATCGCTCTCAAAAACTCAAGGAATGGTCCGTCCTGAAAAACGCAACCCAAGTCAAAGCCTTTATCGGAGCTATTGGAATAACTAGAAGATTGATTAAGAACTTCGGAGAGATATATAGACCACTTTCTAGGCTAACTGGTAAATTCTAATTGCGATGGGGACCAACCGAACAGCTATCATTCGAAATACTACGCGATAAATGTTCTGCAGTAGTAGACATGTTTGGCTGGGACTATTTGGAGCCGGTAAGACTATTCACAGAAGCTTCATTATATGCGGGAAGATGCGTAATCACTCAGATTCGCGAGGAAACCGAGGTCCCAATCTTATACGACTCCATAACCTTCACGAAGGCCGAGAAAAACTGCGGAACATATAAGCGAGAATCGCTTGTAATGGTAGCATTCGCAAGGAAGTACGACTATATGTTAAAAGGGTCCAGAATATCAACGGTTTTCACCGACTATCATCCTCTCACCATTTTCCTCGAATCATCTACCTTGGAAGGAATATATTTCCGATGAGCAACTGAGCTGCGAGCCCTCAATATTAGGATTCAGTACATAGTAGGCCCAAGGAACAAAGTCGCAGACAGTCTCTCGCGGAATATTTTCCATGACTCTGAGTGCAGGACCACCCTAGAGATAGAAAGGGCAGGAATCTTGGACAATACCGGAACGGAACCGCGGTGGATATGGAAAGATGGTCACAGAGGCTACGAGGAGCTCCTTAAATCTAAGGAAGGCCGGGACGCGGCAACGGCAAAGGATTGGCGAAAAGTACTGCTCGGTAAGCACGACGAAGAACTAGCACAATCAAATAGGGTAGACTCCAGGTTCCTGAAACAACCGAGAGTGTCCTATTACTGCTCCCAGAAGTCGGATCCCAAGGGGGAAAATACCAGCCCAACGATCGAATGCCCAACGACTTACAAATTACCTCCCGGTCCGTCCAAACTAGAAAATAGCATTCTGTAATACTTCTGGAAAGAAAGATGGAGACGATGCGTAACCAAGGACGAAGTCGCATTCGTACTACACAAGGCCCATGGCGAATCTGGCCACTTCGCCAGCGGCATCACCCTCCGTTTCCTCAGTGAAGTATATTGGCCAAGAAAGTTAAAGGATGTAACCGACTACATAGGAGGGTGCTTAACGTGTGCTAAGCACGACACAGCACTGAGATCAAAAACCCTCTCTAAGTTCCTGGTCGCCTCGCCTAACGAGGTCTGGGGAAATGATTTTATGGGCCCCTTTCCAAAAGCCGAAAAGTCTAATCATCAGTATATCCTCTTAGTCGATTATTTCACCCGGCACGTCTGGACATATCCTTGCATTAAAAATAACTCCGAAGAAACAATCCGATGTCTTAAAAGCATTTTCGGGAAAGAGGGTATACCCGTAGGGATTTACGCCGACGAAGGGCCCCATTTCCAGAAAGCTACGAGAGAATCCTGCGAGGAAGCGGGCGTCGTCTGGATCCTCGTACCAGTGGCCGCCAAAAGGTCGGTAGGTATGGTTGAGAAGGCAAACGATCTACTGCAAATATTCCTAGTAAAAGGAGGAGACTCGTCAACCTGGCCGTTTAGACTAGCCAAGAGTACGCTCGACCTTAACCGTCGAGAAGTGGCCCACTTAGGATTCTCGCCTTTCGAACTCCATAGAGGGTATCTACCAGAGACCACGCTGAGCAGCTCGTTTCCATCATAATCGCGACACTCAGTAGTTGCCAAACTCAAAGAAATTGAGCCCGGATTCTTTGAGGGGTTTACCCCGCCTCAAGATGAACACGCCAATGCCGCTGTGGACCGTGTATTGCTACTGCAGGAACGCCATAATAAAACAAGTGCTCTCAGAAATCGCCCGGGAACGGCAGAAGGAGCGGTTTGATCGCGGCGTAAGACAACGTCTTTTTTACCCAGGACAACTCGTTAAGTTGTGTGATAGCGCCTCTGCGAAAAAGAAACTAAGACTATCTCAGAGAGGTCCTTTCATCGTTACAGGACCTAGCAGGGACCATGATAAGTCGTATAAAGTCCGGCAGATTAACGGGCCAATTATTAAGCGCACATACCATGGGGACCACCTGAAGAAGTATCGACTACGAGAAGGCTATCTACGAACCGGGGAAGAAGAATCACTGCCCACTTTTCAGAATATCCGACTAGGACGAGCGCACCATAAACTTTCCAAGCTAGGACAACAACGGCCTGGTGTTCTGGCGGAGCCCTAATAGCATCTAGAGGAATCTAGTGTAACATGTTCTGTAGAACAGAGGTATAAAAGTTAAAGTTGGGCTAATGGTAGATCATTTGAAGGATATTACATGCACAGGAGGGAAGGAATTCTACGACACAAGGCTGAATGAAGACATTGAAGGGGTCCGTATACTGTTTCAAAACTGCTTAAAAGTGCGTGGGTCTAGAGTGTGGGCACTCTACTTGTCGGTCGGGCTAGAGAACCGCTCCTTCTGTAACACTCCCTATGACCTCACCTATCTAGTCTTGCGGTTCCTATAAGTAGAGCCTGACGGTCACGTAGAATGAATTATGGTTCGCACCCGTCTCGTTCGTACGCATGCGCTTTTTCTCCGCTAGTTCTGCCCGTCCGGCTTTGAGCTAATTTTGTAAAAGTTTGGGTCAATTTTTGTGACTTGGAGAGTACATTTTGACCCGGTCGATAAGCCCTAAAATTTGGAGAAAAGGGGTGGCACTGGACACGAAAACCATCGGAGCTAGGAGGGCAAAGAAATTAGATGAAGGACTAACAGACTAACGTACAGTGGTCAAAATCGTTCGGGAAACTTGAAGGCCTATCTGGGTAATATGCTGACTAATTTAATCCATTATTTTTGAACTCCTGACGCCAGTTAACGAAATCTAGAACATTAATTATCGACCACTTCTCAGGAAACCAGTTACGCCACTACAATATCCCAATAACCCCCCGATTCTTTCGTTCTCTCTAACCTGTTCTAGGCGCCATAATTTTAATGCTTCCACAAGTTCGGGCTCATGGGAGATAGAGTCGGCGTGAAGGCGGAGAAAGACTGACATCCATGCCTGGATAAGTTCATAGTCACGCTTTTGGCGCAAGCGTTGGGTAAGTGCGTTGACGAATGGAACCAGCTCTTCGTTGGGCGTTAGAGAGCGTATCTCAAGGTCAGCGGATGACGGAGAAAGAGTTTGAAGATGGCTGATAAATGGTACATCTTTTCTGGTTAGAAATAATAGACTATAGGGGGCAAGGACTTACAATCACCTGTCTCCTTACCTACTCGTAAAGTACAGGTAAAGTCACCCTCGGTAGTAAGACGTCCCATTTTCATGATTCTAGACGTCTCCGCATTATTATTTTCTGTCCTATCAACGATAATTTTTGGCGCCAAAGCTTGATCCAGTGATGGTAAAAAGAACGGAGCTTTCTCTGGGACTTTGGGTGCTTCAATTGGCTTATTTCGGGCTTTGATTATATCAAGGTACATGAGGTTTTGCCATCGACTCTTAGGGACTAGAGATAGCGTCTGCAGTTCATGACTTAACTGCTCAGGAGATACATTCGGTACTGTATCCGTGGAATCAAATTCGACGTCTTCGAAAGCACCGTCAAGAAGTCCTTGTCCACCTTCACCAGAGACTGTTGGAGCCGAGATCTCTGTGATATCATCTTCGGATATATGTCGTGTAGGAACATGGATAAAAAGTGTCTTATTATTCCATATATTTATTCCCAGCTCGCCTTCACAGGTTGTGGCGAGAAATTCACCCGTTCCCGAGAAAGCTAGGGCGGTACATTGAGTCTTCATTCGAATAGCGTCGATAAGGTGTGCAGTTGGGAGATCCCAAACACGGATAATACAATCAGAGGACGCTACAATAATCCAACGGCCATCGTTTGAAAAACAGATATCATTTATTGCTCCCCGACAACCCCAAAACTCTCTGATAGTTTTTTTAGTTTCGATATCAATAACCCGAACACATCGATCGTCCGAGGAGATTGCGATAAGATCACTGGGAGAGTGATGACGGATTCCCGTTAAACCTGTTGAGTAGTCCAATTCATCCACGAGATTACCTGACCGAAAATCCCAAAATTTTACTTTACCGTCTAAGGAACAGCTGATAATATTTTTGTTCAGGGAATCCACAACAAGACCAGTAACAGCCTTTTTGTGTTTACCGTGACCAACTAGAAATTTTTTATTGGAGGTGTGATCAGATGTCTGCTCTGTGACTTTTTCTTGTTCAATTCGAAGTTTTTTTGCTTGTGCAGGGTTTAGTTTTGGAGGGTATCTCTGTCGATGGAGTCCAGATTGAAGATTAAACATGTCAATACTACCTGTTTCAGATCCAATGACGGCGAATGTACCACAAGGACTGACCGCAACGCTTTTGACGTTACCGCCGTCGCCCGTCTCGAATATCCATCGGCCTGCTTTTTTTTTTCCCCAAAACCACGTTCGGGCAAATTTATCATCTCGATGACCGGTGACTACACTCTCCCACCCAGTGATCCCACTAGCACTTGCGTCGGTGGGTTTTTTGCTATTGTTACTTTTTTGCCATATAGTACCGTTTCCAGAATTGGCTCCCATTCCACCGTCTCGGTTTAATGACATTGCGATGCAGGTTATTTCGGGTACCTTCATATTATTCAGCGTCGCCTTAGGTTCATTTCCATGTGTTGAGCCTAGGATACCCATTTTGTTGGATTTCTTGCGTGTATTCCCTTGACTTAACTCAGTGCTTTGGCCGTCACGCCTCAAACTCCATCCCCACATGCTTCGATCATGACCAGCACTTAATAACCACTTGCCTCCTGAGTCAGCACCATCAAAATCAGATGGAAGGAAGTGAAGCCGAGAGACAGGTCCTGCGTGTCCGCTTCTAGAGTGCAAAATACGAGGGACTGGAGAGAATGGAGATTCATCAAAGACCCAAGTTTTTAATGAATTATCTAGTCCGCTGGAAACGAGGACTGGTTGACCGGTCAGGAATTCAATTTTACTGACTCCACCACCGACTGTCGCACCGGCAATTGAAGGAGGGTTGTGGGCTCCTCTAAGAATACCCATGACTCTTCCACCATTATTTAGATCCCACAATGTAACATCTCCGTTGCTCGATCCAGCGGTGGCCATGACACCCGGTTTCCGTCCATCATCACCCGCGCCCATATTATCAGTTCGGAATGAAATTGATTTAATCAATGAGTTGCCACCATCCAGTAGCATGATAGTTTGATCAGTCCGGATGTTGTGGATTGTCAGTGGGCCATCGGAGAAAGCAATAGCTAGAAGAGATAAAGCTGGTGTCGGCTGCATAGCGGTGACGGCGCCACAGTTAGTAGTTGGCGGAAGAATAGTATATATTAAATTCCCGGAGTTAACATTCCATATTTCCACACTTCCGTCTTTCTTGCCGATAAAAATTTTATTCAGGTACGTTGGCATGTTGCAAATTCCTCCTGTAACTTCATTCCCGCCCTTAGTAGTTGCTGTGGGAAAGAGTGTAGTATAGTGCTCGTAAGTTGTAGACTTCCAGACTTCAATTCTTGTGGTACAGCAGCCAATGATCCAATTTCCAAAGATTACGATTTGCTTTACGGGTTCGTGAGAGTCTGTTGGCAAATCTAGCTCTGCGATCTTTTTCCCTCGCTGAAAAACCCATAAGCCTTGGGGAAGACCTGATCCTCCCCACGCAGCAAAAACTCGACTTTTCCATGCTAGTGTTGCAGTGATTTTCTCGGGTGTTTGTGGTCGAGTGAGGAAGACAAGTTGGAGCCCAGACTTCAGGTCATACGTCTGTAAGCATTTTCCGACGGAAGTGGTAATCTGGAAAGTCGTCTTGCCCAAAGGGACTGAGGTGAATGGAACTGATGTAGGAGAAACAAGGCCAATCGTCTATTCATGTCAGTTGGCGGCTTCACAGAAATTTTTTAAGGGTAGATACTCGAAAGGGTGTAAAAATCCTTGATTCTCTTTGTGGCGTCTGCAGTTTATGTGGACTCTCTAGCTTTTGTCTTTTCGCCAATGGACCTTCACAGGTCCTTTCTAATTGAGCGCTTGTCATTTTTCTATCTGATTTGAGTGTCAAGATCTTGACCAGGCTGTCGCATGCCAAATTAAATGCGGCAGCTGAAAATTATCATCTCATCACCATCATAAAATTGGTGAACTAATTGACCCGTGCATAATTTCTTATCACAATCATAAATGTTTGTCCACATAATTAGTCATTGTATAAAGTCACATAATACATGTAGACTATATTATGCGCGGTGATTAATAACCAAAACTGCCTGTGACAGGTGTTCATAAGTAATTATTAGGGCATTCACAGATTTACTCTTAGCAGCAGCATAGGCCAACATCTATTCCACCGTACTCGTCATCTCCAGCAAGTTCCCCAGTCTTGGGACGATCAAGATGTTTTAAATACTATTCATCTCCTAGTTGATCACGGCAGGCCGAAGATATCTACTATTTCTCATTCTTTAGACTGTTAATTCCAGTATCTATCTATCTATCTATCCACCCACATACACATCTACATCTACATATACACACCTATCCTAAACAAAAAGCGGAGCGACTCGACGACCTCTCATGATAATTTCTATTTGCGACAACCAATTACAATCGATACCGCTAGGTCGGTCTCCTGTCGGAAAATTAAGTGCCGAATCAGATAAAAATTTGGATCCCGACCGCAAGTTAATCTCGTTGGACGAACAGCTATACAATATACAATAGTTTTGGTTACGCATATTAATACAAAGACCATTTCCATTTCTTCTACGCCTAGGACTATACAACTAACGGTTGTATATTTCTTATCCACATGACTTCTACAAGGACTCCGGCGGCTTCAAGTGCAGCCGTCTCTAATACTAGCTGTGATGATGGGATATCTAGAAGAGCTCCCGTTCCCCTATCGTCCAAGAAGTCATTTGCGCAGCTTGAGACTTCTTCGACGTCCTCCGTATCTGTTACGGGAACGTTTTCAAGCCACTCCAAGAGCACCAACTCAATCCTTGTACCTTATCTTAGCTCTCGCGAGACGCTTGCTTCATCCAATGAAACTTCCAAGAGAAATACACTGCAGCGAACAGAAGTCTCAGCACGACCCCAAGCGCCAGTTAGGTCTAGAAGCCAAGCCAAAAGACGGCTTAGCGGGAGCACTGGTGCGAGCAGCATTAGTCCAGGTAGTGAAAAAGAGTTGCATCCGAGGTCGGTATCTAACAAAGAGAAAGCTTCCTCGGTTGGCATAATAGGAGTGTGTGCATTAGATGTGAAGGCTCGTAGCAAGCCAAGTCGCAATATTTTAAATCGGTTGATTTCTAAAGGCGAATTCGAGGTTATTGTTTTCGGGGATAAAGTCATTCTAGACGAAGATGTTGAATACTGGCCAGTGTGCGACTTTCTTATCTCTTTTTACTCTGATGGATTTCCCTTAGATAAAGCTATTGCATACGTGAAGGCCCGAAAGCCTTTCTGCGTCAATGATGTGCCGATGCAGAAGATACTGTGGGACCGACGAATTTGTCTTAAAATTTTAGATAAGATTAATGTTCCAACTCCGAAACGAGTGGAAGTTAATCGTGATGGAGGGCCTAGCATTCTTACGCCACAGATGGCAAAACACTTAAAAGATACCACAGGCGTTGTCCTCGAGGGACCGGAAGATGGAACAGGAGGTCATGCTAGAGCTCCACAGCGAGTCGAACTTATGGACGACGGAGATACCTTATATGTCGATGGAGTGTTACTTCGTAAACCGTTTGTTGAAAAGCCAATAAGCGGTGAAGATCACAACATCTGCATCTACTTCCCGAAAAGCCAAGGTGGTGGAGCCCGAAAATTGTTTCGAAAGATTGGCAATAAGAGTTCAGAGTGGGTGGATGGGCTCGTTGTGCCTCGTGCGATATTAGAACCAGAAAGCAGCTATCTCTATGAAAAATTTATGAAAGTAGATAACTCAGAAGATGTCAAGGCTTACACGGTCGGCCCAACTTTCTGTCACGCTGAAACCCGAAAATCCCCCGTAGTCGACGGGCTGGTTCGTAGGAATACTCATGGAAAAGAAATACGTTACATCACCAGCCTCACCAAGGAAGAATCTGCTATGGCAAGTCGCATTGCCATTAGTTTTGGCCAACGTGTTTGTGGCTTTGATCTTTTACGAGCCGAGGGTAAAAGCTTTGTTATAGACGTCAATGGCTGGAGCTTTGTCAAAGATAATGATGAGTATTATGACCAGTGTGCTAGGATTTTAAAAGAAATGTTCATCCGAGAAAAGCAGAGGCAAATGGGAGTATTACCTGACCCTGCAAGCTCGCCTCTACAAACGGAGGGCTTAAAGGATAGCTTGAAGGATAGCTTGAACATTGTGCGGACTAGAAGGAGAGGTACTGGCTCATCACTCAAGGATTCCTCTTGGTCTGCCCTGCAACTTCTGAGCAAATCTCCTATTCTTGCCTTCGCGCATCACGAAAATAGGACACCAGCTGCCACCGTAACTCCTGACTGTTCGAATTCCCCCATCCTCCAAACATCTTCACCACGAGGTATAGAATATACACAAGCCCTTGTCTCTATACCCCCTACACCTATGCTACCGCCACCTGCTCTGAGTCATCCAGCAGTAAATAAACCAAAGCCTAGTGCCGCGACGCCCTTAGCACCTTCATCTGCGTCCACCACGAATAATAATTTATCCTCATCTGCACCAAAACATACATGGAAACTTAAGGGCATGGTTTCAGTCATACGTCATGCAGACCGCACACCGAAACAGAAATACAAGTTCACATTCCACACAAAGCCATTTATCGAACTACTTAAAGGTCATCAAGAAGAAGTTCTCTTGACTGGTGAAGCTGCCCTCAGTAGTGTCATGACGGCAGTTGACACTGCACTCGACGAAGGCGTGGAAGATTGTGAGAAGCTTACCAATCTAAAGAATGTTTTGGTGAAGAAAGGAGGATGGCTCGGGACTAAAGTTCAGATAAAACCCATGTTTCGCAAAAAGAGTTTAGATTTAACGCCCGTAGCAAGTAGTGTGACTCCCGAAGATACCCTACCAACGCAAACGGATACGGATACTGAGCCAACGAAGGAAGAAAGTTCGAATGATAATTGTGATGTCCCAGAACGAGGTCCACAAAAGCGACGTGACTCTCTCTCTGGTGTAACCCTCTCAAGAATTACAGCAGTGGAAAATAGTCTAGTTTTGGATAAACTGCAACTAATTGTCAAATGGGGCGGTGAACCAACGCATTCTGCAAGGTACCAATCTCAAGAGCTTGGAGAAAGTATGCGTAATGATCTTATACTGATGAATCGCCAAGTCCTGGATGAAGTCCATGTTTTCAGTAGTTCGGAGCGTCGTGTCACGACAAGTGCGCAGATTTGGGCGGCTGCGTTCACGAACCAGAAAGAAATCTCCCCAGACTTTATTACCATCCGAAAAGATCTCTTGGACGACTCAAATGCCGCCAAAGACGAGATGGATAAAGTCAAGAAGAAGTTAAAGACTTTACTGCGCCGAGGAATATCTGCGCCACCACAGTTTGCTTGGCCATCTAACATGCCTGAACCATCTCTCGTACAAAGATGTGTTGTGCGGTTAATGAAATTCCACCGCCGTGTCATGCACTATAACTATAGCAAGCTTTGTAGCGGTGCGTCGCTGTCGCTTAATGCCATAGTAAATCCGAGTGACAAAGAAAAACCGAAAGATATGCCAAGTTTTTCTTCCTCTACCAGTAGTATAGCATCACAAGCTACCACAATTTCTAATGTTCAAGCGCGTTGGTGTTGTGGTGAGGATGCAATTTTATTCAGAGAGAGATGGGAGAAGCTTTTTTGTGAATTCTGTGATGGTGAAAAAGTAGATCCAAGTAAAATCTCAGAACTATATGATACAATGAAATTTGACGCACTCCACAATCGCCAGTTCCTAGAATGGGTCTTTACTCCAAGCAAAAGTATGCTCGAAGAAGAAGAAGGTTCAATATTAGAAGAGTTCAAAGGCATTGGACAAGAGAAGAAGCAACCCCGAAGTCAAGAAGAAGTTATTGAAGATGAGTTAATCAGCTCAGAAAAGAATGAAATAGGTCGGGGTCTACCTCGACGTATCTTTCATCGCAAATCTGCAACCAGAAGCTATGAGGAGTCGCCAGAGCAATACTTCCACCTCTTTATGGGGAGCAGTGAAACAAAAGCGAAAACTGATGTCAGATTAGAAAAACTCAGGGAGCTTTATAAGCTTGCCAAGGTTCTGTTTGATTTTATCTGTCCACAAGAGTACGGCATGACGGATGCAGAAAAACTAGAAATTGGGTTATTAACATCCCTACCTTTACTCAAGGTAAGCTTCTCTGACTTTTTTTCTTCAATTTCCATGAACTGATAAGCTCACAGGAGATCGTTCAAGATCTGGAGGAGATGCAGGCATCTGATGACGCCAAATCATTTATATACTTTACTAAAGAATCCCACATATATACTCTTCTTAACTGTATTCTTGAAGGTGGTATTACAACAAAAATAGCTCGCTCTGCTATTCCTGAGCTTGATTATTTATCACAAATTTGTTTTGAGCTTTACGAAAGCGAAAACAAAACTCCGAGAAATGTCGAAGACGTTGCTAAATATGCATACAGCATACGAATTACGATCAGTCCTGGCTGCCATACATTTGACCCGCTGGATGTGCAGCTAGACAGCAAACATTGTATCAGCGGCGCACCTCGACGTAGCCTGACAGCACACAAGGACTGGAAAGAGGTCATAGATACACTAAGAGCGAAGTTTCACCAGTAAAGATAATGCTCTTGGTAATTTAAATTCCGGCTAACATCTACAGGGTGAAACTTCCAAAAAGTTTTCTCGCAGTGAATCTTAGTGAAAGTCATTCTTTCCATAGGAGAGAAAGCCAGCCAGGCGATTTCGAAGTAGTTCATAGTAAAATCTTTGACTTTGGCGAAGAAGAGTAGTATTGGCCAAAATGAGGCTGGCTCTCAAATTGGTGAAAAGTGATTCTGTATGTTTAATGATACGTAAGTTCATGACCCTGGATTGATCACGATCCTTCCGTGGATACCGCTTACTAAGATTAATGTCAGGAACTATCGGGTAACCGAATTATTACCGTATAAGTCCCGTCGATTCCCTTGTCTAGTGATATTTATAGGACTCCTATTTATAATACGTAACCGCAACTAATTACGCGCTAGTCTGGACTTTTATATCGCGGTCTTCACTCAATTATTTGTCCACTATCTGTAAATATGTCACGTTATGAGGCATTTAACGGGATGTAGCGACGATATTTTGGCTGGGACAAATAACAAGCTCATTCTGTACATAATTATGAGTGACATCTAAAGGTGACCGACCGCCCTTTTCTTGACACGAGGTCGCTACCCCATTGACATCAAGAATTCCCTTAGATGGTCAACTCAGACCCCTCTCTTTCACCTCCCCTTCAAAATCTGTAGATATTTTTTCATTCGTGATCATGACAACCACAACGTTGAAATTTGACAAACTGAACTGGGATGGCAGAAGAAATGAGCCCGTTGAATGATGGTGGATCGGCTGGTTACAGGTTTACTCTGTGCCGACTCCTGGCTTTCTATCTGAACTGTCGCGGGATCAATTGGTGAAGGTTAACCTCAGAGCGAGTCCAGTGTAAGATCAGTTGATTATTGAAAACTATGGTAGGAAATAATACGGGCATACTCTATATATAAATACGTAGGCCCGCTCGGGTCGGATGGTGGTGTGGTACACCGTCCGGGCCGTTCTCCCAACTAGAGTCTGGGCAGCTTGGACACATGCCGCACTAGAGACAGGAGAAAGCTGGTTCGAATCCAGTAAGACCCGTTAACCACACTCTCTCGCGGTAGTGTTTTTCTCATAGCTTGATGAAAGCATATTCAGATAGCCATGGGTTTTTCCGCTTTTCCCTGTGGTGGGTATTCACGGAAGAGGTTACATGTCGCAAGACGTTATCCTCGTAGTGGTATCTGCAAATGAAATCTGAGTATGAGTGTTCCAAAAACGTCAAAATGAGTCATTCTATGAGAAACACGCCTTCCGTAATCATACGTGTCATAGCTTCAGACTGCATACACAAGAATGATTTAAAAAAAAAAAAAAGGCCCGCTCCTTCCGCTAATTACTAGCATAAATAAAAACAATTGTGTTGCTACGCAACCACCCGACAACCACACACGTGATAGTAGCGCTGGCGCAGTCAGTGCATAGCAAGGGATCACTGCCGTATCATGAACTGCCCCATGCCCAAGAGCGAGCGACCACTCCATCATCCACCCCAGCAAACCTCTGCTTTGGATCCCGTCGGTTTCTTTTTCCTTGGGCGATCTTCCTCGCCTGCCTCATCAAGGTGACATTCCAATCTCTGACTTCATGATTCTGAGGCTGCGACACGTGCGTTGGGCGTACTGAAATGCCGTGCCGCGTTGGCCACGACGCGCTCGGTTGAATGGAGACATTTGTTCCCATTGTTCGCCTGCTTGCTGAGCGGTATCTACGTCCACTGCGCTTCTCGGCGTCTTCCGCTCCGGTTCCCACGCGTCATGTGTGTGTCGCGCCGTGGTGGGGGTGCATGGGTGTTGCCACACCTGGGACGACGGTCGGACCCGCGCAGGATTGATTGACTTTATTTTACGTCTACCGAGGCCCATGCGAAGCATGGGCACTGTTTATTTCCTAGCGGGGCAAAAGACGCCAGGGAGTTACTCCTGAGCTTCAATAAAGTCTACAAATTTACAGGTGTGGTAGAGGGCGTCCCCATACTGCTCCTCGCAGATAAATTACAGATCCCGAATAAGGATGAGAACAGATTAATCGTGCCAACCACACACATCCTCCGTGCGCCGGACCAGACTCCCAACACCGTAACCTCCTCTGAGTGGCTTTTTTTTTAAATTTTTTTAAATTGTTTTTATATTTAAAATCCGAAACTGTTGAACGAAAACGAAATGTTTTATAGATGGGACTACGTTGGTGCAGTCCTGTTAGTCAGGCAAGGGGTCATGGATGCATATGTCCGAGTAGAAACAGGTTTGTTTTGACCACTTATCCAACACGAGGCCTCCATTATGAGTGCCAAGGAGGTAAGGAAGTAGTTTAGAGGGGGGTCCTTGTGGGCGCCTGGCTCGCCTCTTGGCTATATGACAAAAAAAGAAGTGTAGTGGAGCTCTGCGGTGCCCGCAGCGGCAGAAAAGATTGGCATCCTGATGTGAGAAACGTTCATGATAGTCCGCGAAATCCCCATGACTAGACCTTATAGCCAGGATTCGTTCTAGAGTGTCACGAGGAAGGCGAAGTTCTTTTGGGTTGCTGGGTGCCGTGTTGATCTCCAGATGATGGTAAGTCTCTAATTGTGGAAAGAGGCATCTCCAGAGCCTGCCTGCTGCTTGTGGTACAAGCGACTTAAGCCAGCGTTTTAATCCAGCATTAGAGTATGGAGATTCTGATGCAAGGAGAAGGTGGCATGCTTCATTCGCTAACTTGTCTGCAGCCACGTTTCGAGGGATAGACGAGTGACCCGGGACCCAACGGACTTTAATTTCACCTTGTGTGATGTGAGGTAGACGGAATCGTCGTTGCCATTCGGGTTCTAATTTAAGGAACTCATCGAAAACAGCCCGTGATGAGCCAGAGAAAGGAGTAAGTAAGCGGGAGGCGACTTCTAGGTTATCCAAAAATACCCAGAGATTTGTTGCGAATTTTGTGGTTGAAGAGGCCAGGGCAGACTTTGCTCCTTCTAAGGCCCCTATGGCTTCGGCGTCGAAGACTTCCAAACCTTTGCCGAGAGGGATGCTCCTCTGAAAGATTTGTACCCCTCTGTCAGGATTGCCTTTCTTGTATAATATAGATATGGAGATAACCGAAACATAGTGATCTATGATTCTGGTCTGGCCTTTTGGCCGAGTGGTAATACATCTATCTCTTGTATTATGTAGGACGGCACCCTTTAGCTTGTCAACCACCCTGTCCACCCCCCCGCTGTCTACATGCTATTCTGACAGACTCCTTGGTCGGCCACGTAACCGGCGCCTGTGAGGCCGTCGGATTGTTTTAAGCCGTCTGTATGTAGAACAATAACACCAGAGGGAATTGTGCCGAGAAAAGAGTTGAAGGCTAGTTTGGCCATTTCCTTAGATTCTCCATGCGGGCCACCCACCCTAGCATAGGCCACCTCACGGTCTTCCCTTGGGGTCCAAGGAGGGAGGGCGATTAAGTTGATTTGCTCGGCCTGGGGAAGGGCTAGTACATGACGAGCGAATCGTAAAGTCGGGCGTTTTAAAGAAATAACTCTATTTGCCCGCGTAGGATTGAATGGCGCACGTCCCGTCGCTCAGCAGCGCGCAAATCAGCGGAGTCGATCGTCCGTCCGCCCGCGCGTCATGGGAACGCGTGATCAATCGTTCGGCCTTTCTGTCTCGGTGCGGCATCCCGTGGGACCGAATGGTCTCAGATCTGATTTCGGTAGTTGGACGTTCGCACAGCAACGGGAGCTAGCCACGTCTAGCGGCTGGAGATTATGCGACGGGTGGGCCGATGAAGATGCATCTGAAGTTTTTTACACAGCTACATGAATTCGAGGTCGGTATGGCTCCCTTAACCGTCGAGAACTAGAAGTTTGGTTCGATTGTTAGAACCAGCTGCAGGAATAAAAGCAGACTTCAACAATTCATGCCCAAAATTACCTGTGATGTCCATCTATTGTCAGAAGTGGTAGAGAACCAATTCGGAACTGACTTGCTCGGAAACCAAGTAGTTTGAAGGTTCTTTCCCTTGAAAATGACGAGGCATCTCAATTTTCGTCCATGGGCCGATGCAGCCTCAATCATCGACACCCATTCTTGGCTTTCAGGACTTTATACATATGCCTTTTTCTTACGAGAGCTAGCCGTGACTCGGGAATCATTACAAACCCCTAACGCGATTCCGGTCTCGTCTATATTCCAGATATCAGAGTGCTAAATGTTCAAGTCTTTCCAAGTCTGGTTGGATTAATCTAGAAAGGCATTTATGTCTTCGGAATCGACTGCGTGAGACCTGCAAGCCTCTAGCTTTCTTCCAATAACAGAATGAACCCTTAAATTGCGGCGAAGGAAGCTGGTGATTTGCTCTTCGCCAAGTTACTCATGGTCCCCATCTGCCCTAAGAATTTTACAAACCATCTCATCATGACAAGGTTATTCGGTTCTCAGAGTAAAGTTACACAATCATAAAAAGGGGCCCTCATTAAGAAGACGAAGATTGAAAAAATTATGGTATCTGTCGTAGTCGTCATATCTCTAAATGTACAAATCCCATGTAAGGCTATATGGTCCTAGGGTCAACAAAGAAATTATCTAATTAATGAACTCTTGCGAGTCGATATCAAGAAATACCTCGTTTTTCACCTATGCACTAGATAGCCTATCGAGTTTGATACTTTTCACGTAGGCTCTCCCAAGAGCTATTCCTGCCTCATACAGATCTCTAACCCCACCGACACCTCTTGTGACACCCAGCACGATTGTAGAGCTCCGAGTAGCTTGCAGATATATCCCACTTCAACCTATCTATTTGTGCTATTGCGAGGACTTGGGGGGCTAGAGGAGAGAAATCCTCGTATCTGACTAGAGTAGAAGAGGTTGCTGGGTTAAAATATGGCTTTAAAGCTTCATTTACGTGAAGTGAAGGACCTGGTCGAGTTGATGACACACCATGACTTTTAGCATTTTGCTGGAGCTCATTTTTGCTTCCTTTTAGTCGTCCTTTTCCCTTTAAAATTGATGGCTCGGGCAGGATACGACGTTCAATTTGGGGTTGCTCTCCGCTGCGCTGATAGTACCAGTGGACGCCAATATCGGCAAGAGCGATTTTACCAGGGCTGCGTTGTCGAGCGTTTATTTCATATAAGCAAGAAAATCTCAAGCTTTGCTCAATCGAACAAATCCAAGCTTGCGTCAGAGCATTGGTGAGTTATTTCGGAAGCTTTCCCTTCTCTTCAAGAATTTTTAGTAGAGCAAAGGGATATACAAAGCTGATGGCATCTTGGAAAAGCTGTATTTTGACCGCGCGACGAGACTTCATCTTTTGTTGCAGGATGTCTTGCCTAATATCATGATGTCGATCTTCCATGAAGAGACAAATAGCAACAAAAGTTTATTTGTGATCGCCGGTCAAGGTATGAAGATAAGCCTTGATAGCTTCATGATCTGATTCGTTGCATGAGGTGGTAGTATTTCCAAGATGGGCAGCTTTATTCACCCAGTAAGAGACCTAAAACTTTAGTTGAGAAACTTACAGAGAATCAAGAAAAATCTTGTTTGACATCTAGCTTTTTCGTGCGATTAGAAGGATGTGCAATCAGATCATCGGAAGGTTCGTGATTGTAGTGCTCTTCAAGTATATAGCCTCTCCAACGAACTGTCTTTATTTTTGTACGATTATTCGGCAGAGACAGTTAGTCGTACGAGAGTCTGTATTCTTTCTCTTTTTCGACGAATGTGAGACCTTGCTCTTACTGCCCTGAGTCTTTCTTTCCCTCCTCACACATTTGTATGATGCCCTGGTCTTCCTTGCTTTTGTTCTTTGCATTCAGAACAACTCCGTGGCGCTTTCCATATGCGTGGATTTAGTAGACAGCGAGCAGGCGCTCGAGAGACTCATACTCGGCGTCAGGTAATGGATCACCTATCTTCATTCTTATCGAAGGGTTTACAGAAGGCAGGCCAGAAATTTGAGCCTCTCGGATGTGGCCTGTCATTATGTTGCAATGTAGTAAAGATAAACTTTGGGCTGGTTATCCGTTGGTTCACATACCCTTCACAAGTCACTTAGGATTTGTGAACGCACGAGTAGTAAACAAATTAGTAAACGCCGGAGTCATGAGGTTGAACAAGGCTACAGATTCCGTTGGTGCCATTGGAATCACGTGTCGTTTTCATCTAGATTTATCAAAAAGTCGTCTAGATTTAGCAGTTCCCTTCTAAAATTTAAACCCGATAAAATACAATTGGATGGATCGAACGAGCCAAATAGCCTCCGAGTGTCATAAAATTTACATAACAATCCTCTTTCGTCTTTATTCAGCAAAGAACTTCTTGCTCTCGGCACATCTCTCGCTTTTACAACCAGGACATCTTAGAGTCATTTGTCTGCTGCATGTAATGTCTTTTTCGAGGTGTTCTTTCGCAATGTCGGCGAGAGCCTGAATGAATACGGGGTGACCATTCAAACTCTCTGATCTTTTTATCGTATCCTGGTGACCTGATTCACCGATAACTTCTTGATCTAATTCGTATAGTGTTTCGATATGATCCGAGGTGAAGGCGACAGGAATCAATATCATGTTGGTTTGTCCCTTAGCAACGTAATTCTCAACCGTATCACTTGTTTGTGCTCCAAGCCAAGCCGAGGGACCAACCTGAGATTGCCATACTAAGCGATATGGGTTAGAATGGCCCAGATTTTGCATCACTGCGTGAACTGTGGCAGCGACCTCCGCAGGATATGGATCGCCTGCACAAGTTAGCACATCCAAAAAATACGTCACGTCAAATTAACATACCTCTATTCACAACTGACATTGGCAGGCTGTGTGCAGAAAAAAGAAGTATAACTTTGTCGCGTTGATCCTCGGGGTATTCTTGCAGCTTGGCCTTGATGTTAAGAGAAATTGCTTCCACAAGGCCGGGATGAAGAGGCCATCTGTCGATGACGCTCCACTGAATTGTTCCATCGCGACCGTTTTTGACAGCCTCCGTTGAGCTTTTCCCCTCCAAGCGCATCCTCCACTTCCAAAGCTCATTGATGCTGCTTCCAGTTGTCGAGCAGCTATACTGGGGATACTGCGTGAATGCGACCGCTCGACCCCCTTTCCCACCACCAAACCCATCATCTAATAACCTATTATACATCTCTTCTGTAAGAGGGTTGGCATATCTGAATGCAACATATGGCTTGTGTGGTGCGGTTTTTGGTGAGATTTTGTCCAGGATTTTACACATTTCCTGTGCTTGATACTCGGACCATTTTCGTATAGGGGAGCCACCACCGATTGCGGCATATTGCTTTACGATTTTGGGTGTGCGACGGCTAGATATCAGAGGACCGAGGTAATTTTGAAATGGACCGAGAGGTATCAAGTCAGGATCTGCCTGGGGTGGAGGTTAGAGTCAGAGTCACACCTTGATTGTAGAAACTGACGAAAAGTCTACTGAGAAAACCCCCAACCTCATCTGTTGTGGATGGACCTCCCATGTTCATGAAAACAATAGCTGTTGGGCCCTTGGAGCTGGTATCATTTTGAGTTACAGGCGGCACATGAGTAGCAAATGTTCTGAGGTTTTCTATGGAAATGATACGTGGAGACAGCGGGTTAAAATTCTTTGGTTTGGCTGATTTAAACACGCTTCTAGAAAGCTGTGTTTGGAGGGAAAAAGCCATGGTGATAATAATTTCGCACAGCTTTATCGGCGCGATTGTAAGGCTTGGTGGTGACTTTCTAAACCAAAAACTTTTGCTGTGAAATCGAGCTACACTATTGGTTATAATATTCCATTACGCAATCATCCGCAGATCAAATTCCAGAATAATTCACGTGACTTCGTGATTAAACCAGCCGTGACCCAGGACGCGGACGTATGGTCGTCGTCGCACCCCAGTTATGTCTGCATCAACGAGTAGGAAAGGAAACACATTTGACTCACAAAATGATCGCTGTAATAGAGATCTGGAGTATTACGAGGATGAGGATGAAGAGGAGGAGATGGATGATAGTGTAAGTAACTAAATTACTTGCCCAAAATCATTACTAACTGATTCAGAATTATGTAACTCAAAAAGATGCCCTCCTCTTCGCAATTGAAGTTAGTGAGAGCATGTTATGTTCGTATCTAGGAGGAGAGAGCCCAACTGCAGCAGCTATCAAATGTGCATACCAAATAATGCAGCAACGAATCATATCAAGTCCCAAGGATGTAATGGGAGTATTACTATTTGGGACCGAAATGTCAAAATTCATCGAAGAAAACTTAGAGAAAAAGAGGGGATTAGAATACCCACATTGTTATCTACTGATCGAGATGAACGTCCCCTCGTCGGACGACGTGAAGGTACTGCGATCCGTTGCGCATGGCGACAATGAATCCAAAGATATCTTAGTACCATCAAAAGAACCAACTTCAATTTCCAACATGTTGTTCTGTGCCAACCAAATCTTCGCCAAAATGGCTCAAGGCTACGGCTCTAAACGATTATTTATAATCACTGATAACGATAATCCACATAAGGACAACAAGAAAGCCAACCACCAAGCTGTCGTGCGGGCCAGAGATCTCTTTGATTTAGGTGTTACACTCGAGCTTTTCCCTGTCCCCCGGCAGGGACGTGGCTTCAATCGTGAGAAATTTTATGATGTCAGTAAGTAACACCAGTATTGTGCTCACTGACATGGACAGGATATTATCCATGTCGATTATCCAGATGAAGAAGAAGAAGCACAATTGGATTCAAACCCAAAATTAGACGGAGATGGCATATTCAATCTCTCCAATCTAATTTTAGACACCAATTCCAAGCAAGTAGCAAAACGAGCTTTGTTCTCTGGCCTACCATTCGAAATCGGTCCTAATTTCAAGATTTCAGTAAATGGTTACAATCTACTTCATAGACCAAAGCCGGCCAGGAGCTGCTGGATATACGATGAAGGCGAACAGCTACAAAAAGCTACTGTAGAGAGCGGGTTAATGACAGATGATACATCGATAGAGGTAAAAAAAGCAGATATTAAGAAAGCTTACACTTTTGGAGGATCGCAAGTCTTCTTCTCACCTGAGGAACAAAAAGCTCTCAGATTCTTTGAGTCTCCAGTCCTACGAATCATCGGGTTCAAACCCAAAAATATGCTACCCATTTGGGCATCAGTTAACAAATCTACCTTTATCTATCCCACTGAAGAACATCATTTAGGCTCTACGCGAGTTTTCGCTGCCTTATGGAAAAAACTCATCGATGCTGAAAAAATGGGAGTCGCCTGGTATATTCCACGATCGAACGCCACACCTACTCTAGTTTGTATTCTTCCATCTCAAGAACAGCCCGGCGAGTCTAAAGCTAAAACCTTGCCGGCAGGCCTTTGGCTGTACACGCTCCCCTTTGCCGACGACCTTCGGAGTACTCCTCCAATTCCTCCTCCGGTTGGTGCACCAGATATACTTATCGATGAAATGCGAACCATAATACAACAACTGCAACTTCCCGGAGGGAAGTATGATCCCTTTAAATATCCAAATCCAGCTCTTCAGTGGCATTATCGTATCCTCCAAGCTATAGCCCTGGGAGATGATGTATTAGATCTTCAAAAGGAAGATAAAACTCAACCACGTTTCCGTCAAATTGAAAAGCGGGCAGGGCCTTACGTGAAGAAGTGGCGTGGCACACTTGAGGAACATATTAGAGCGTATCAGAAATGTAAATATGGGGGGATTGACGGAACCAAACTCAAACGAGGGGTCGAAAAAGATGAAACCACAAGACCGAATAAGAGAGCAAAGAAGTAAGGAATTTGTCAAAAATTATGATTGAGATTTTCGGTAATATTTTAGGGAAGGCCATAAAGCAGATGATATACTGCTAGGGCTAAAATTTTCAATCCAAAGGCAGGCTGGAGTAGTGGTGGGAATAAACAAGATTTAATCAGGAAAGTTAGGGCACTGTATGAATAACAGGCTTAAATGGAGCATTTAATTTACTTCCGAAGCTACTTACCATGGAGCATTTAAACAGTAATTCAACCATTGATCTAGCGAACACGAATTGGTCACAAGCCCACACACCCTAAATGCACAAGCGACAATAGACATGAAGATACTGATTCGTATCGATCACAATTGCTGTCTAGAAGAACAAGGTCTTGCATCAGCTTTGGGATTACAAAATTTGAATGCCTTCATTCATGATGGCTGTAGAGCATCCAAAGGATGTGCTTAGCTCTATGAAACCAACTTAGCATACGAATAGACGTTCTCATGAGACGAAAAACGACAGCATCACGACGCATTCTGAGATCATTTAGCACGTAATGTTACCAAACTTCCACACGTTACGTCGCAAGATTGCCGCAGATAAAACGCGGCGAGAAGAAGATGAACTCAAGAGCTATGGTGGCTGTGTAGAAGGTTTCCATTGAGTCTCGCCCAGCACCACTGCCGTGATCCAGTAAACGTCCGACACGGACGCTGAAAATAGAAGACTTGAAAGTGATGCGAAGCTCAACTGTCAACTGTTTACTCCCTCCGAAAAGGGAAGCCGGGACCCAAAATATGTACGCAACTTCAACTGCCAAGGAGTCTAGCTAGGGAAAACTTTCTCGAGCTCTGTTTCAGGCATGCAAAATAGCGTCGAAGATGTCCTTAGCAGGAGCTCGAAACGCTGATTTTGGCGGGGATCGATTCCTGTTTGAAAAGTGCGTGATGGGGATGTTTTAGGACTGTCTGGCATGCGGGATGCAACACGCAAACGATAGTATCGCCGTCCATTGTCAGATTCGTTTACAGACTGTTAAGTAGTCGACGCACGAAGTTCGAGCAAAACACTGGCCGGTGGAGAGATATTAGCTAGAGATGAATGATGACATCCCAGCCGGTCTTGAATCCGTCAAGGCATGTATCAAGATCGGATGATGAAAGTCTCGGAGACAATAGCTTAGCTTCCCGCTCCCCTCGACTTGCGCTCCTCGCCCAACGTTTGCCCATTCGGGAATAACCCTCTACATACGATGTCATTCGTGATCATGGACTACAGCAGGAGGATGAAGAGGACTCCGTGATTGTCGTTCGCGCATGTGGATCCACCACAAATGTGTGCTCTGCGCTGGAGATCACGCCGTGCGTTATTCTATCTCAGCGAGCATGATGTGGGACTATCTCTCGCAGCAGGAGACTCTACTTTAACTGGAAATTTGGGCGAGATTTTAAAAACATCGCTAATGACAGAATTCCATAGAAGGGGAGAAGTATATCTCGCGGCTACCAACGTAGGCCGAAAGGTGGGTCCATTAGGTGAGCCTGGGTCCCTAATTTGGATCACGGACATACCCACCCCTTCATTTTTCCTCGTCAAGGATACCTCACATAAGAGCTGATATATGGAGCCGTAGTCCTCGAGCGATAATCTGATATAAATTAGGAAAGAACTGTCGGATTTGTGATGAGAGAATATACCAGCTGGCTTCCTAGTATGAATCAAAGTTGAACCGAATATTTAGCCAAATTTTCAGAATAATTTATCAAAATTGAAGGATGAAGTATGTCAGTAAGATACTGGTTTTTCGAACTTGAGATAAGACTGGATTCCAGCAGCTTCTTATGAAATTGACGATCTGAGAGATGTATGAAGTGATGAAGAGCATGAGCATCCTCATGTCTATGTGCACGAAATAATTCCGTTAGAATTTGCATAGATTTTGATTCACATGCAAGATTATAGTCGTTTAGTACATGGTCAATTATGAAAAATTACGTTCTGATCTTAAACCAAGGACAAATAAATCTTTAAAATTAAAGTTTTATTATCTTTTTGCTAAAGGCCCGAAGTCAAGTTTTATTCCGAGAAGTCAGACCTTCAGCCCCGAAGATATGATATTTTTTGATAGTAGTAGCAGGCTACTAGAGGGTAAATTGCTTTAAGAGGCGTTTGAAAGAGGGTTTTGTACTATGAAATTTGCAAATGATGATTGAAGCTGCATTTTTCGTTACCAGCCGAAGGATCAAAAATCTCGGAGATTCCAACTCCGCATGGGGATCTTTTCTAGTGGAACACCGATATTCAGGTTGTAATTTAATATTCCAGTAATTAGAGACAAAACTGAGTATTTGAGTAAGAAATTCCTTCGACAATTGGATTAGTTGAAGACCTTGTACTTCAGGAAGACCGATTCTTTTTACTCCAGAATAAAATTCCTATCAATAGATAACCCAGACAGAAATGCAAGGATAACCAAGAGTATTAAAAATGAATTGATTATGTATTCGCTCAGGATTTCTTTTGCCGTTTCTGGCTTTAGTGTTGGACTCCACCACGTTGAGAAGATCCGAGAATTCATCTTCTTCTGATATGGTAAACTATTAATTGCGGTTGAATAGAAACTAGAGGCTTCAGTTGATCTTTATGTATTTATAGCCAATACTATAGCGGTTGTATAGGGACCCATACATTCTTATATATGTGTGGTTAACAGTTGGGCTAATTATTTTTGTTGCAGCCGGATTAATTACTGTTAACTTGGATTTTCGAGAAAGGTGAAGACACAATATACGCGTCTGGTTAGATGACTCAATTTGACTCGGAGTTCATTTGTTTACGGCCTCAGTACACTCTTCTGCAGTGTTTATTTGACAAAATAGATTTTTAGGACTGAGTCTAAACTTTCTCAAGTGCGCTCGCTGTCATAAGAGGATCTCGATGTAATCAATAATGGAGAATTGAATTTTTGAATTGTAAATTCAGAAGCGGCTTGTAAATAGTTTGTCAGAGTCCTCGAAATATTTTGCTATAATGAGCTATGGAAAAGAGATTTCAGGGTAATTATTGAATGTCTTTAGAAATGACTTGAGTGTACATAAAAGATATGCTGAGAAGGGAACACTGTTCCACAGGCCCCTAAATATGGTAAGGATAAGGGTGATGATGATGATAGTGATGGTGATGATGGTGATGATGGTGATGATGGTGATGATGGTGATGATGGTGATGATGGTGATGATGATGATGGTGATGATGATGATGGTGATGATGATGATGGTGATGATGATGATGGTGATGATGATGATGGTGATGATGATGATTGAACTGGAAACAAACAATAGATTAACATGGGAGATGGGTGTGTCAATTGTATCATAGTAATTAGCGAGGGTTCTTACGTGACCTCTAGTTCAAGTCCGGTTCGTTCGTTTAAGGGACAAAAATCAAGAGAAGTTTTGTACGCCGCCCACCCCTCGTCTCTGTTGACGGGTGATGTACAAATATTTTATTAGGCTTGGGGTAGTACTCACCTGTAATGTTGACACATGCAGTTTTCTCCTAGATTCATCAACAACGACGTTGTGCATGTACTGTACATGTAATTAATTAATTACAACCTTGAGTTTTGGAACGGCTACTAGTACCAATACTACCTAGTACATGTACCTAGAGGCATCATCAAGGCGATAACAGGGGGATCCCTTCGTTCATACCCCGGATTTTCCTAAGGATCATGGATACACTGTTTGTTGTACTTTTGACTGTGCCATTTTTACTACAGGAAGCAAGTCTATTCTGCAGCATAAATACGTGTATGTGAACTAGTAAGTGTCGCCACGGCTCAAGGGAATTATATGTAGGTGATCCGTCGTAATATTAATTAGTATGGAGAGATAGTCCTAGGAGATAGTAGGCAGAACCTCCTCTCGTCTAACTGTAACATATTTAACTTACTAGCTCCGTCTACTGAGTGAAGAGAGAAGTAACGTTATATGATTGTGTATCGTTAAAAAAAGGTTGTATGTCGTCTAACTATAATTGAGTCAGGAAATATACAAGGCTTCCATTGCCTACAGACATTTCCTTACAGCCTTTCCACTATTGTACAGTGTGGCTGGTGAAGTTTCAGGGAAGACACCGGCAAATCTGAAACTAAAGCTTAATTAAAATAAAAGCGAGAGGCATTGACTTTATACTTAGCTTGGCATAGCTTATATCACATGAAATAATAATATTCCTGGACGAGGGATGGTGATATTTATGACGACGATGGTAAACAACCATCACTCGTCGCCACATGTTCATGTTTTGCGATCTGGAGCTTGGAGAACTCAGGGTAGATAGCTTGATAGGCCCACAAATTTTCGGGTAATCGGGGAATGGTGCATAAAACGCATCAACTTATCAGCTCAGAAACGGTCCTGACATTCACGCTCCAAGGGTCGTAGGTCACTCACGTCAGGGATTAGCCAACCAGGCCATACCTACTCATGGTATCTTAGAAGCTTGTCGACACAATTTCATCGCAGAGACCGTCAGAGTTGAGAGAAGTGATTCGTCTTGTCTGGAGAGGAGCATGGCGCAGTCATTAGAGGCCAAGATTGTGGTGTTAGGCTCGCAAGGTGTAGGGAAAACGAGCTTGGTGCATAGGTATGCCTGGCTTTATACTCTTCTTAAATAGGGAGTACTTACATAAAGAACTTCCAACTAATGGTGGCTAATACAATTACAGGTTTGTCAAGAACCAATTCCAGCCAGCAGAAATGACCAGCACAGTTGGAGCAAGCTTCTTAACGAAGAAAGTTGTGGATGACGAAAGTGATACGGTAGTCAGGCTTCAAATTTGGGATACAGCTGGACAAGAAAGATTTCGGTTTGACGAACCCTGTTATCAAAGCCTCATTCGGCAAGCACTCTGACCTCTCTAGTTCGATCTCTCGCCTATACTACCGCGGCGCCAACGCCTGTATCCTCTGTTACAGTATAACTGATCACAATTCCTTTAAAGAAATGGGGGTCTGGCTCCTCGAGCTCCGCCGTAACTTACCGCCCGATATAATTCTTCACGTCGTCGGCACAAAGTCTGATCTTGTGACTCGTTATCCCTCACTCCGTCAAGTACCTTTCGAACGTTGTATTGCATATGTTGCAGAAAACTTAGCACCTGGAGTAGGTGGAACACCACCCATAAGTGCATGCGCCGGCGAACGAACAACTGAGAATCGAGTCGGGCTTCTTGAGCGTGCCCTTAATGGCGGACAAGTCGCCAATGGAGTCAGCTTTGGAGGGATAGATGACAACAGAAGTCCAAGTAGCAAACGTAGCTCCGGCTTTTGGGGCCAGGAAGTTGGTTGGGACTGCTGCCATGAAGTATCAGCAGAGTCAGGTGAGGGTGTCGAGGAAGTGTTTCGTGTCATTACTCGCAAGCTTGTCGACCAGAATCGACATATGCAAGAGGGCATACTCAGTGCGGTCCAGAGTCCTAGGATAGACGAAAATGAAGGACCTGAAAACAGCTACTTTTCAGAACGGAACCCTGCTGGAAGGTCTGGCGGGAGCTTTCGTGTGGGGAGAGACCGTAAAGGTTGGTTTGGCGTGCAAGTTGAGTCCTTTGTAGATGAGGGAAGGGGGGCTACTAATGACGTCGAGGAAGTCGCTGTGAAGGGAAAAAAGTGTTGTTGAAATTCTGTTGATTTTACTTTTCTATCATTACGACTGCTCTGGCTCTTATGCCATTCTCAAAAATGCTGATTTTCTTCTGGATACCCGAGATTACCATTTGAGCTAAATTGATCAGTCTCGCTTGGATTCATCTCACCCTTTGTATTTATTATTTGGTCATTCGCAGTCTTATCAATAAAAGCATTGATTATATCCAACAGCAATATAAGACATAGCTTACTATCTGTCGACGTACTAGTTAGTACGTGATCAGGATTCAGTAAAATGTTTCGATTTGTGACGCTGGGTGAGCTTCGCTGTAATCTGCCAAGTAATTTAGTGCATTATTGACCGGCTGCATATCTACACGTATAAACCAAAAAGTATAGATTTCAACAGCCATGATAAATCACTGCACTCAAAAATTCCATGTTTGCTAAGTTGCACGTGTATTTGATGATCTAACAACGAGTAAAATCACCAAACAGTACATGTAGTTACTGACACTGAAGTACAACACATAAGAATATTAGAGTTCGACGTTTTCATTAGGACGTGCTTGAGTTTGGATAAGGGATTATTGACCCTGGCTATATCTTTTTTCGTAAATCACCTCTCTACCTCTGTATTTGGGTTCTGTTTCCTTGTTGGTCAAGCTGCCATGAAAATCGAACGGAAATTCCGAAGATAACAGAGGTTGTGACTATTTAATTCAGATATTTCATTATCGCCAAAGCCAAGGTGATCTGAATCCAGCAGGTCATGTTCAAGCTAGAAAGACTTTTGCGTATATTTTTCATTGTTCTTCTGCTCGTCTGTTTGAAGGTTCACATCAAGGTACAACATGAATTTTGCTTTTTTGCTTGTGCTATTACTTTATTAGTCATGTCCATATCGTTGATAATACGAAGCCACGCTTTATTTCTCAAGACATGTAATTTGAGACTCACTGTAGAACATCTTGCTTTGAGCACTTAGATCGTCGCTTTTAGCCACGAGGTCATCAATCTTTTCCCCCCTTTGCAAAACGCTTTCGATTGTCTTATGTAGCACGATTTTTGTCTCATCTAGCTCCTTTTGAATTTTCATAATACTATCTGCTTGCTGAGGATCTTGATATTTTACAATGTAATCCTTGAGCACTGGGAAAGTTAACGTTGGGTTGCTTCCGCTCCATTCTGAGCGCGGATGTGAGGCCAAAAACTCATCAAGGACTTTCGAAAGAAGTTGATGTGCTACCAGAGCAGGGTATGCGTAATCACTGATTATTATCCCACAAATTCCTTCACTGCGTCCATAAGCATGGAAAGTGTAATCTACTTTATGTCAGAATTGCTAGAGCTCGAGCTTATTAGGAGATCATGATTACCTTGCTTCTCAACATCTTGTCTCTGTCCTGGTCGAGTGCGCTCGGCAACGGTCTTGCTGAAAAGTGTCATAAACTCGCCATAGCTGCAATTTTGTGTAAGTCTCACTCTTATTTTTGCTTTAAGTACCTGATCCATTCGAATCTGCCATCTTCAAAGGTGTCTACATACTTTTTCCTTGTTAACAATGAGTAGGCACTCAGGTCTTTCTCGGCAACGAGTTCATGGGATGGTGCACTCTCATTTTTGATGATCTGTTTACGACTTTCAACTTTCGAGTTTGCGGATGATAAAAAGGATAACAAATTGACTTACGCCAATATAGTACAATTTCATAGTAGCTTCTGGATGGAGGCCGTGGCTAAGTGATTGTTAATTATCGTCCCGAAAGCTAGCTAAGGAAGTAAATAAGAGTCAAATTGTTGGAATCAAAACTGTCACTAGTTTAGTTAGAAGTTATCTATTGTTCATGTTGTCCTGTCTCATGATACAAACAGCCAAGCGCTACGTTGACCACTTACGTAAACTCGCTCACGGCAGGAACGTTAATCCGGGCCCCTCTTAATTTCCATATCCGTGCGCTCTAAAACTTTATGGTACCATCGGACTACTATTCCTCCAGGGTAGTGTCCGTCCAGTGGAGAAAACCCTCGTTTCAGGGGTGTAATCCATACTAGCTCTAAAAAAAACCCAACTAGTTTCAAGGCTAACTGGAGCCTAAAGTTATTGCCTGAACCGTTGGGTGACTACCGCTTTTCATTTCCCTCACATCAACATCTCTGCATCATTGCAGCTATCATCAACTTCATCAGCAAGACCATCAACATCCGCACTGATAATATCTACATTCTAACATTCCCAAAAAGTATAAAATACGAAGAAAATACAAACCTCATCCGTTATTGAAGAAGCTGAAGAAGCCCCCTTGATCTAAAAAGAGAGGAAAAAATAAGCTGGACCGATGAGAATTGGATGGAATTTCTCTATATTGATAAGATTTGGCCTACAAATGGCTTATACCCAAGAAAGTGGACTACTCGCAAGGTCTTTAACTTAATTTTTAGCTCAAAGGCTCAGCGGACTAATCATCCGATCTGAATGATTAAAGAATATCTACCACTGGCTTGGTGATGAAAAAGCAAAGGATTTGGGACAATATCATGAATTGATATACTGGAGATGCTTTGCGTATTCTTGAGCTTGCACGTTTTATGAACAGCGGGAGAGGTTCATCACCACAATCGAGTGGCTGACGAACTTTGAGGGTAGGTGAATAAAGCATAGACTTGGGAAGATACTACGAAGCCGGAAAAGTAAGAAAAATTTATTAGCAGGAAGATTTGAGGCTAATTTGTGTGATAGAGGAGGCATATGAAACCATATATGAACGTGTGGCAGCAATCATTTTGCGTAATAGGAAGAGTACAAAATTAGAAGCTGAGATAAAATGACTTGATTTGGTTTAGCTTCAAGAATTAGCGTAGTGGACAAAATCTCGGCCTGATAAAAACACCACACAAACAATCCTTGTCAAATCTATTGAAAGAATATTTAAAAATTGAATTCTAATGATATGATATTCGATGTAACGAAAGGAATATACTAATGCGCAGAGGTACGAATAAAGGGAGAGAAAGCTAAATTGAAAACGTATAGTGGTTTTGCACTTCCTGTAGGTAAACAGAAGAATCATAGACCAAATTTGTACAGATGGAGAGGGTTTTCACCGCAAAGGTTTCCCTTTCGTGTAAATATTATAGTTTTTAGTCACCTGCATGGGCCACTAAAGGCGCCAAATCAGGTCAATGAAATCAAAAAAAAAAAAAATATGATATGATATCGAATCAAGAAATGATGGCTCTCAAAGCTCCCGCTTTTTGCTCCACTGGACAAAACCTATCCTGGAGGAATTGTATAGTACAGTAAAAACCCGTTAACGCTATCCCCTATAAGGCAATATCCTAGTTAAGGCTATAACACTTCCTCAATCTCACAAATTTAGCAGTGAACCTCTGAACTCCCGATATCAGTTGAAAATGTG
>JAKRRZ010000092.1:0-34238 GCA_022627015.2 Podosphaera aphanis
CGATGACAGCCATCTTCAAATGCTTGGCTAGGAAATTTATATACATGAGGCTTAGCGCCACTATAACACTATGACCATGCACGCACATACGCCGACATACATGTACATGTGGTGTATATTTAGAACACTCATGGGGTTCAAATCTTATCTGTAGCGTAGAAAAGTCCACGGAGTTGACGACCCAAGCTGCCAGTGTGAATATCTTTGCGAAAACGCCAAGCATGTGGTGATGGTCTGCCCACCTAGGGCCGAGAGAAGGGGAGAGGTATGGTGGAAAGCCAAGAATCGGTCATTCGAGGCCATGATTAGCAATCCAGGAGACTCAATAGAATAACACAGTGGATCCTAGACCAGGCATGGTTAGAGCAGTTTCGGTTGGCCGAGGAAGTGGAGAGGCGGGTGCTGGAGAGAGAAGGGAGAGGGCATCTGACATGAAGGAATCCGTACTGGGCAAAATAGTACATCGCACTTCCCGAGGTGAAACCTGAAATCTACAGAACTTTTCCAGGTGGCTTGAGGGGGTTTTCACCGAAAGGTTTCCTCCAAAGTAAATTAAAAGTTTGATAGTTTCCTGCATGGGCCATTAAGGCGTCAAATCAGGCTAATGATATCTAATTCAGATACAAATAATATTTCTAAGTTATGTGCATAATCGAAGCTGACTAAGCAGTATCCCTGACAATTAGACTAGAAATTCCTAGCTCACGTGCTATTACAATTATCCAAGTGACGTGTGATTGATCTGCCCTAAAGATTCATATTGAGTGGTGGTAGAGCCCACACTCTACTATAGATTGACGATAGCCAATATATCTGTGTTTTGAAGCTGCTGTACCTGAATACTGAAGCAGCGGGTGCAGAAGTAGAAACAGAGTCAAAGGGTAAAGGGCTAAATGGACTACTTAAAAGGAAAACATGTACAAGTACTCTCTTCTGGCCCAAGCTCTCGGAGCACCATTTAAATTTTTCTATTTTTAAATTTAAGCATTCCCTATTTATCTTACTTTTTTTTCTGGAAGGTCAGGCGCCAATCAATCCACTCTATGGCCGACGGCTTCATGGTCCGGCGAAGATTTGACTTAGATTGTCAACTGCCGCGGTACTCTGGAACAGGCGTGCCGGAAGCGGAGACGGGTGACAGGGGTAATTACATATAGATAAGTTTTAAAACGACCAAATAAGATTTGTATCGAGCAAGGATCATGTGCCTGCGATAGTTTGTACACATGACCAACCATGTTGAGAAAGAAAGTTCCGTTACTTTAGTGAGCCCATAATTTTCCAAAAAATTGAACATGTAATTAGTCAAACCTCGGATAACCTAACTCGTCGGTCGAAGCTGAAAAATAAAGTTATGAGAGGATTAAAGTTAAGTGAAGTGTCCCACTTTTACGTTACTGAAGTGACGATCACGTGAAACCTACCCATAAGAAAATAAACCATATTAAAGACAGGGCTATCATCTCGCAACAAGTCTACCCTTTGTTATCGCACGACCTTATGGTCCTACGTTGTCCAAAACTGACGGTCAATCAATTGATATCTGGAACATTTATAACGCCCCATCTGGATCACTGGGTACAAACATATTACAGACCCTGTTTACCCTTGCCCCGTCAACATTCCGCAACAATTGTCTGCTACAAGGGGACTTTAATTTGCATCATACATGGTGGCAGCCGTCATGGCCTCGTAGCCCATCTCCAGGCGCACAGCCCTTAGTAGACTGGATAAATGCGTACAAATTTTCCCTCCTTTCACTCCCAGATAAGCCGACACAAATCGTGGCAATGTCCTCGATCTCGCCTTTGGGATAGGCCCTCCTCTGGTGGACGCAACCTGTAGGATTCCTCCCCATATCAGTTCAATTTCAGATCATCTGCCTCTCGTGACTATAGTTCTTTGGGAGCGGTGCCAAGACCCAATGCGAAGGCTGCGCTTGGACACTCTCGATAAAACAATATTCATCCGGTTACTCACTGTAGCCATTAATTAGTAGAATTTCCCCGCTCTCTCTCTCTCCTTCTCCCAAAGCACTTGAAGCACTTGATGGTTATGCCGAACAGATAATAGAAGCAGTACGAGATGCTTATGCAGCATCAGCCCAGCGCTCACTGGGTCACGGGAAAGGGAACCCCTGGTGGGATAAATCTTGCAAAGATGCCCGTCGCCAGTTTAAGCAAAGCTTGAGAGCAAACCTCTCTGATGACGCAGTAAAAGAGGTACGTAAGGCATATCAGAAGACCATTAAAAGGGCCAAAGAACTTTTTTTTCGCTCAAAGATCGAGAAGGCCAACTCGCCAAAAGAGATATTTTCTGCGACAAAATGGCATAAATCGACAGGAACATTTCGCTCGAGCCCTCTCAAGGACACCAGATTCCCGGAATTTCCCTCTGCGGTCACATTAACAGAAAATATTAAAGTGATGGTGGATAATTTACTCGTAAACTCGGCGGAGGTGGGCGACATAGAAATGAACTGCCCTACAATTGCTCAGACAGACCACACTCCCTTTCCCTCCCCTCACCCTGGAGGAAATTAGAAGGTCGGGTCTTAACGCTGGTAACACATCCACAGGCGCAGACGAGGTCCCAACTGCGATATTAAGGCTAGTCTGGCCTCTGATTGAATCCCACATTCTCAATCTCTTTACTGGCTGTCTATCCACTGGCCATTACTCAATGTGCTTTCGCAGAGCCATACTAATTGTCTTACAAAAATCTAACAAAGTCGACTTATCCTCTCCAAGGTCTTACCGGCTAATTGCTCTCCTATCTGTGCTCGGAAAAGGACTGGAACGAACTTTAGCAAAGCGCATCTCTTGGATTGCGATCCACGAGAAGGTTCTCGCTAGCCAGCACTTCGGCGCCGTGCCCTATAGGTCAGCAATCAATTTAGTCGCATATCTTACCCATGATTTCGAGCGGGCCTTGAGTGAAGGACGCACAGCAAGTATGCTCACTCTCGATATCGAAGGTGCGTTCGACGCAGTTCTGCCGGGTAGACTCATCCGTCGGTTACGCGAGCAAGGATGGCCTCATAACTTAATCAATTGGATCGAGTCATTCACCACTGGCCGTTCAGTCCAAATCAGGCTTGATGGTGAGATAGGTCCACTATAGGATTTTTTCTGTGGCCTACCTCAAGGCTCTCCCATATCTCCAATTTTATTCATGCTATATGTGGCGCCTCTTTTGAAAATTTGCAGGGCTTCTAGCAGATTCGGGTACGTTGATGACGTTGCTCTATTGGAAACTCAGATTTCGCTCAGTGCGAACTGCGAACAACTTTCAATGTCACTCCAGGAAGCACTCGATTGGGGACAAGCCGAAGGCATCACATTCGACCCTGCAAAATTGGAGTTGCAGCACTTCTCTAGACGCCGGGCTGAAAAGACCCAGGGCAGACTCCCTCCGTATCACACAGGAATATATCCGTATCAGAAAACACAACTCGCCCCTACACCAAATGGCTTGGGATTTACTTGGACAAAAATCTCACCTTTAAATGGCATGTCCAGCCCCTAACCGGGAAAGCATTAAAGGTTTCTAACGCTTTAAAATTTCTTGGTCATAAATCGAGGGGTGCGCCACCTCGGCTACTCCGACAGGCCACAATAGCTCGCGTACTTTCCATTGCGTACTTTGGGTCCGAAGTCTGGTGGCCTGGCCGCAATAGAACTAACCTAAGGGCCAAATTATGTCAAACCAGGTTGAGACTCATCTTTCTTTGTTACGCAAAGTCATCTTAACCAGTGCAAGGGCTATACTCCCTGTCTATCGAACAACTCCCTCAGCCGCGCTTTTCCGCGAGGCAGGTCTTCCCCCCTCACTTATCGAATTCGACAGAAGGGCTCGCGCGACTGCTCTACGTATACACAAACTGGATCCTCGCCATCCACTTAGACGCCGTGCCCAGTGGGTCGATACATACAACCGCCGTGTCTCCCGCTTATCGGGGTGGATTCTTAGTCTCCCCACAATAAAGTATATTAATCCCTTAGTCCTACCTCCGTGAGCTTCAATTGAAGGCTGGCACCCTAGCATAAGGCGCGTCACACAAAATTCAACCCAACTCCCGATATCGATCACGTTCAACGACACGGTGGCGTATACAGATGGCAGCCGGCTAAGTCCAAATATAAGTGCTGGTCGCGGAGTATTAATTCACTAAGCCGCTCGTATCGTCTATGAAGAGAGCAGAACTATCAATCGCTCTGTCACGTCTTTCGTTACCGAAGTCAAAGCAGCTGCTGATGCTATGTCAGCTTCTTTGCAGCTCGCTTCAGCGCGCTTTGCCAATGACTTTTGGATTCTCCTGGACAACCAAGACGTCGCGAGGCGGGTTTTCAGCTCCCAAGTTTGTTCTTCTCAAACTGAGTTCCTCCAATTTTTAGATAAGGCAAAATCCTGGGGCAATAGACCCCGCCTACATCACACTCGTCCTGGCCAATTAAAGGTCGCTTGGATCCCAGGCCACTCGTCTATACCCGGCAATGATCATGCGGACAACCTTGTAGGGTCAGGTTTGTCTTCTAGCTCTACGCCTTCAACTTATTCCTACGATGTAGCCAAACTATGGGCTTTATCGAAGACCGAGTCAGCGCTAAAGGAATTCTAGAATTCGTATGCCCCTCAATCATACCGGGACCTTCAAATCAGCAACTTGGAACGCTGCCCGAAAGAGATCTCTCTCCCAATGCCCTTGTTGGCTCATATTTTTGCCGCCCGTTCAGGACATGGCGATTTCTCCTCGTATCACCTCCGGTTCGGTCATGTAGATGCGATAAACGAATGTAGCTGCAGATACCCTGAATTCGCAAGCCATTTTATTTACTGCACACTACCCAGCAAACGAGTTCCTCGACCTCCTCGCAACGTTCCTAGCGTATTTCAGTTCTCAATCGCCTCTAAAATCGGCACGCGTAAGCTGACTACATGGCTCGAAAACACCAAATTTCACAGCGAAATTTGCACTAAATTTAGCCCAGTGTCTTTTTCAGAACCCCAGCTGGTGCTTTAAAGCCTCTGTTCTCCGCAATTCGTGTATCCAAACGCTCAAATCATGGAAATTTCCTATCAGTAGTTTTTGTCTCCTTTTATCAAACTGCTTTATTGCTGGGTGGACCATTTATCCCTCTGCTTTCTGCGTGTATCAATCCAAGTTTCATCTTCTTCTATGAAGCACGATGTAGCATCTAGTTTCTGAGGCAGTAAGCCTTGGCGTCTTGTATCCCAATTGGGATTAGATTTAGGTCGGCTAAGGCCCGGCTAGATTAGATGTTAAATAACAAACAAACAAACAAACAAACAAGGCTATCATCTCCAAGGTGCTCTTGATCAAGTTGACCAAGGCCTGGAAATTTTCTACAAATTTGATCAGCTTACAGCAATGAAGTGGAGCTTAGCAGCCTGGAAGGAGATTTCGTCTTAGACGATTAGCAACTGTTTTAAACACACTGGATTGTTTGAAGAGAGCATTCCGAACCATACTTTGCATACTTTAGAAGCTGATGAACAATCCGTTGAGTTGGGACTTCACGAAGCTTTTAACCAATTCGCAGTCCGAAATGCAACGTCAATTGCAAAGTTTCTCAATCCAATTGAAGAGGATCAAGGATCAAGAAGCGATTGAGGAATTAGACGATAATCAAGTAATTGAAATGGTTCAAGTGCCAGAGGAAGAAGAGCTAGAAGAGCTGGCTGAGGAAACACCTCAAGTTAGTAGAACGGAAAAACTCAAATCTCTAGGAATAGTGATATCTCTTCTCGATATTTCCAAGGAGAAAGATTTGGAAGTTGACAGGCACCTGAAACGTATCCTCAATGAGATTAGATACTCATCTGGAACCCAAAATACCCAAGATAGATGGCTTATATAAGCTACGTTCTAGAAATAACCTCCCTCTCAAAACTTCATTTTCAGTAAATTTAGTAAAGTTATGAAGATTTAAGATATTCGCACCAAACCGAGTCGGTTTAGCAAAAAGAATAAAGTTATGCGGGACTAAGTTATCCAAGGTTTGACTGTAATCTTCACCTTGTAACTATACTAATTACATCGTATGTGTAAATTTAGTATTCTTTATGTATCGTTGTGTAGGCTGACTTGCTAACTCCAAGCGTGGTGCAGGCATTTTACAACCATTTAACCGACTTCTATGCAACTACATAAGATTTTATTTACTAGTACATGTACAAAATAAATATTAAATTGTTGGAAATTAAGCTACTTCGGATTTGGGGGGAGGTCCTGCTGTTGCTCTGCATGTGACTGAAATACTTGTACTTGGTCTCTCTTCGTAGCTTACTAGAGTTGATGCGCTCTACAACACCATGACTGGATCGGATGGTGCAGTGGTACACCGTCCTTGCCGTTCTCCCAAGTAGACTCTGGGCAGCTTGGACACATGCCCCACTCGAGACAGGAGAAAGCTGGTTCGAATCCAGTAAGACCGGTTAACCACACTTACTCGCGGTGGTGTTCTTCTCATAGCTTGATGAAAGCATATTCAGGTAACCACGGGGTTTTCACGCTTTTCCCTGTGGTGGGTATTCACGGAAGAGGTTACATGTCGCAAGACGTTATCCTCGTAGTGCTATCTGCAAATGAAATCTGAGTATGAGGGTTCCAAAAACGTCAAAATGAGTCATTCTATGAGAAACACACTTTCCGTAATCATTCGTGTCATAGCTTCAGGCTGCATACACAAGATTGACTTAAAAAAAACACCATGACTGAAGAACTCATTATTACTCAATATAAATATTTATTTTTTCTGTCTACTGGGCTTAGTCATAACTGAAGCCCCATCCCTAGGGGGGCATGGTGACTGCGACACAGAATTAATACATATCGCTATGATGTTAGAACACTCATACACTTAGGGTTTCACAGTTAACTGGTTTATTCCCGAAATAGCCAATCGGATAAGTTTTCGGTATGTTTTTTTGACGAAGAATCAGTGGTTTTTAAGAGTAACCCGTTCACTGTGAAACCCCCAAATGGATAGCATTCGCTGATACCACTACCTAGGTATGCGGGGACATGCCCCCCAACCTCAACCGTGACTATCCGACCAAGGGAAAAGCGAGAAAAACCTTAATCTAATCTAGTATGCTAAATCAGATACGTACTTTTTTCGTGTGAAGGTGGAAGGTCTGCTGGATTCGAACCAGCGTTCATTCTGTCTCAAGTAGGACAGGTTTTCGAACTACCCAGACTCTAGTTAGATGACCAGCCCGGATGAATTTACCTCTAAGCCATCCGACCCCTGGTATATGTATGGTGTCGGAAATCGAAAATCAACAATTTGTTTCAAATATTTCGACAGTCTTGATCCGTGCACACTCCATATTTTAAGCGAAATATCGTTATAGGCTTACTTTTAGGGCTAGTCCCTTTAAAATATCTTGATGTGCGTACAATAATATCGCTTTAGCAACCATGGGTGGTCGATTTGGAATCGGATGACTATTTTGGGTGACTGGAGGTCATGGTTATCGATTCCGATTGGCCGATTAGGTATGGCTCGTGCGTGTTTCAAATCTTGAGCTCCCATACAAGTGATCAGAACTTTAAGCGTAAATAACTTCACAACCAGTACCTTTCAGATAAAATTTGATTCATAAGATTATTATTTATGTACTTATTTATCGACGAATGAAAAAAAATTTTACTTTATAGTGCGTTGGCTAGATTAATTTGGGTTTAAAAACTTGGTGTTTCTGGAGCTGAAAATTGTTGATTTTCATGTTCCGACACCAGACATGTAGCTAGTAGATGTAGTCTGTAACTTCGTGCGCACGTGCACGCTGTTTTCCGGCCACTTCATCATCACGATCACAGGACTTATAGATCTCTTCTGCTAAGGACTAGCCTCAAGTTTGTTTCGTGTCCCTGGGTGTCAAATTGTTTCACAAGCCGTTCATCCGATCAATCAAATATCACTCGACTTTGTGAAACGCGACACACACATGTAAATCAAATCACAAATTGGTCACACTTATTCAAGTGAACATTCTCTTCTTATTCTACTGGTTCGAAGCAGCAATCATGTCTGATCTTCTAGCCTGAACGACGGTGAGATCGTATTGATTAATGTGATTTCATAGAGTCGCTCTTTCATCATGGGCTAGCGGCTAGCCGAGAGAGATTGTTCGCTTTGTCCTCGAAGTTGGCAAGTCTAGTCCTGTGGCTGAGCGGTCGCGGAGTCTTGCCGGCCCTTTTCCTTTTTCTACCGATATTACCAGGCTGGGCCGATGCGAATCCCGATACATTTGTAAATGTACAAGTATTTGGCACGCTCGGAATTCCGCCCGTTTCTCATTTGCCGCCAAGACTTATAATTCCATACATATGATAACAGCCTGGTTAGCGCAAAAATATGTTCTACAAAAATTTTATTCTGGAAGACCAACTGGATGTTCTATGTCCACGTAATTACATATATTCGATCGAGTATTCTTTCTACTATACCATCTCCGTAGATCATTCTCACGTCTAGACAAATTTGCAACTCTGAGAGGGTAAAATCACAGGATGAAGTCACGAAACATGTCGTGTTCTTTGGTCAATCAATAGTTGACACAGGTGATCGATTGAGCATGACAAATTTGTTAGTTAGGACTTCAATGTCACTGTATCATGTGTAACTCACTCACTCTTCACTTATCCCACCTATTCATTCTCCTCTCCCTCTTTACCCCTCCCCTCCCTTCAAAAACTTTATACATGTATGCATAGGTAATGCAGCAAATCATGGAGCACAAAATCAGGTACTAACTAGCCCGTGACTATCGCGTAGCTGACCGCCTACGTGTAATTATAATCTTTACAGTGAGATTTTATGATTTTAATTCCATCGTCCTGATTTGGCGCCTTCAAGGGCCCACGCAGGTGCCTATTAAAACTCTCTTATTTACACAGGAGGAAACCTTACGGTGAAAACCCCCGATTTTGCCCGATTTATTCTTTACATTTTTTCCCTATTCTCTGAGGATTTCCTTCTGGAAGCGCATTTCCACTGTTATACCCAGTGTGGCTACCGTCTTATCAGTTACCTACCTACCTCTTTGGTTCCTTTGTAAATCTTCTCTCTATTTTACTTGCGCCTCAACTTCCTCAACCAGTCGAAATTTCTCTATCCATCCTTGGTCTAAGATCCACTGTGTGATTCTTCCAATATCCTCTGGGTTCATCACCGCTTCAAATGACCGATTCTTGGCCTTTTGCCAGACTTTTGTTCTCCCCTTGGACCACAGGGGGCAAGTCATAACCATATGTTTGACGTTTTAAGATCGGTATTCACATGGGCAGCTTTGGTTGTCAACTCCAGGGACTTTTCTTCGATACAGATACGAATTGAGCCCGATATGCTCGCTTCTTAGCTGCATGGCCAGACTACTTTGGGCCCTTTTGAGGTTTTTGTGCATTGAGTATGGTGAACCTCTAAGACTTACCTTTTTCCTACCGGTTGTTTTATCTGTAGTGAAATTGGCTGCTCTCAAGACTTTACAGTGAGATTATTTTTATTAGTTTTAGTCAACGTCCGCGGGTAACGTGATACCCAGGTGACCCTTACAGTGAGATTATTTTTATTAGTTTTAGTCAACGTCCGCGGGTAACGTGATACCCAGGTGACCCTTACAGTGAGATTAACCCCTCTAATTGTTCTCAATTATGCATTATTATCATCATGGGATTTTCAGCTCACTAGGACAGCTCACGAAGAGGATTCTTCACGTCTCTCCTATCATTTCTTGTCCCGACTCGCCTAAAGGTAAAATATTATCATCACACTTATTATCGTGTCCTCCTGATCCTTGAGTTCATTTTCCCTTGACCCTTGAAAAACTTTAGATCCCTGAAATCCTTAATTCCGGATAATCTATCAGGGCGTACTCTATTGCAGGGGTAAATAGTGAAGGAGATCCCTGAATGCCAAGATTTGGTAAGGATTATACACTATGCCATTGGCGCAAAATATTTTGGCCATACCCAGTCTGACACTAGCCGAACCTTAATTGTATGGGAAAACTCGATAAAAGTAGTGTAGGAGATCCCCTGCACCCAAATGAAGTTCTGATCTACTTAAAACTAACCACTACACTAGATACAAAGAGTTAGAGAACATTTCAACGCCACTTCTCTCCGATTTTAATCTGCTTCGAAATTTGTGAGCGATTAGTTGGATGTGAGTACTAGTATTATAGAAAGTGAGGTTGAGAAGAAACGGCGAAGTTCAGGAAAGCTAGAAAGCCTTGGTAGCCTTGGAGCCTCAGTATAGCCATTTTTGTAGCGCTAAAGTCAGAATTTCATGGATAGCCCATGTAAGCTACAGGGAATGTGGGCCTACACTTCGTACCCCTGCAACAGAGTATTAGCTTTATCCCGATTTGAGACCAGAGGAAAACATCAAAGCATGGTATCCTGCACAGGTGTGCGGTACATTTGGTCAATGCCCCTCGACTTTTTCTTTACCCAGAATCAGGATCAAAAAAACAATCATGACCAAGCAGGTTAGACCACATCTATAGCCTCTTACGACACGCTTCAAGCCTTTGATACCCCTGTCAACTACCCAAGATACTTAGTTCATCCCACTCCGTTGCTGACGTGAGTCTAATAGCATTTCTTCTCCCCACAATCCTTACACATGATGAATTATTGTTTGTCTGCGACTCCAGTTGTTATATAACAGACGATTCGCAAAATACTGCCTCGATAAATTGTAAATCCAAAGCATTCGGGAACGCATCTTTCGCTGCGTCACATCCCTATTTCTATCGTCACACATTACGACGAACAACAATGTCTTCAAAATTAGACGCGCCGGTATTAACCGTGGATGTCGCAATGATTCGCTGTGTTGACACCCAGAGTGTTGAAGGCTTACATAGCATTTGGACCGGTCAGTTTTGCAATGGCTACAGATAAATATATTCTATTTAGATTGCCTAATGTTTCACTAGTTTTCTCCCGCTGTGCCGCCTCCCTCCAAGAGGGGAAGAGATTAGAGAATTTGAGTTGGAGAATCTGGAACCGAGAAACTTTTTGTTGCGAAGGCATGGTCCCTGTTAAGACGCCAGTCATTTCCAATCCAACCTCTTCCCCCAATGGCACGGCTGTACCAGGAAAGACCCCTCTCTCGTCCGGCCTTCCACTTCGCAGAGGCCGAGAGAAACACATTACCTCGGAAGAGCTCCAAAGAATGGTGATCAAGATCAAAGAGAGAAAAAAACTTGAGCCATTCCTACCATCCCACCACACTCTCGAACCGTCAGACGTAAATTCTTCTCGTGGTGTTGGAAAATTTCTTCCTCTTCCATTTGCCACAACAACCAAAGCAGAGACCACCCGTCCGAGCACCGTCTATGATAGCGAGCCAAAGTCCCAAACCTACGGTTTTTCTCCTGTGCCATCATCCATCCCAATCGCTGATATTTCTGCTGCGGCCCCATCACAAAGTAACGAGGAGTTGAAAAAAAAGCCCGTCTTCGCTCTTGGTGGATCTTCCGGCGATGACTCGTGTGAGCTTGTTCTTACACCTGGCTCTTCTCTTGCTCCTCCATCAAAGAAGAAGAGTGCCATGTTCAGTTTTGGTGGATCATCAAACGAAGATGAGAGCACAATCATGCGGAGCACGGGTGACACATCGAGCACAGTTCCGCGAGCCAAAATTCAGACCGATTTCCGAGATGAGGTGGCTCGTCGTACCATCAATGAAGAAGCTATCGATGATGATGTTTTTGAGACAGACGAAGATGAGATTGATGAGAGTGCTATCGATGACGATGACGATTCTTCAGAGTGGGAAGACTCCGTGGAAGGCAGCGGGAACGCCAGCGCGGATGAGAAAAATCTCTTTCAGCGCGTCGACTCGAGGGTTAACTTGACCTCTCGTCGTAGCTTGATTACGACTATGTTGCACCAGCATGATCGGATGGATGCTCTTGCTGTGGCGGCAACGAACTCGAAGTCGGAATCGTCCCTTCGCCCTGTTCCAGTCTCAAACTCTCGTGGCCCTGTACTAAAGGCACCCAACGATCAGTTGGCGCATACCTTAAAGCAAAATCTTGGATCCATTTCAGAGATTCCCCGCTCTGTAGCCCAGCCAATTTCTCGACCGGGATCCCACTCCCAAAACCTCGCTCTGTCACCCCGAACCACACGTCGAAATATGCTTGCATCAGAACTAACCGTCAGTTTACGCCACCATCTATTGTGGGAACGTAAACAAAAATCGCAGACAGTAAACGCTGTCTTGACGCGACGTCATACGTCCCAAGATGTTGAGCACCTGAAGCAGTACCCAGAGACTTCGTGTAAGGGGGTAGACGATGTCAAGGGTAGTTGGGATGAATACTTTCCCGGTGGGCTGGGCGAGTACAATTCTAGAGGATGGTAACTCGAGATTGTCTCAATATCTGTGAGCGCAGTGCAGGTGGGATCCTACCTCGAGGGCGCTATGGCTGATGCTGGGGGGTTACGGGTTGCACAAAATTTGACTACAGTCGAACTACTGTTGAGGATTATACTGTTCGATGATTGGGGAAACTGCAACATGCTTGGAGTTACCGAGAGGAGAAACTTGAATGTCTGATGCAGTGCCTCAGCACATCGGACAACTTTTTGAATTGCACTATCAAAAAGGACAGCAAGGCGTCTGGGTATGGTATCACGATGGCTTCTAATTGTTCGTAGCGTTTTGGCGATTTGGTGTTTTTCAAGAGATACCCTGGTTTTTTATATTTTGATGTCTTCAGGAAAAGTTCGGCGTCGATTAACTACTTTTGATCTTGGGTACATATCTAGATAGAACAGTGGCGTAGCATAGCTTCTGATGTCAAGTCTGGGTCATGAAAAGATGAAGATAAATAAAATCATAAACAAACAAAATTCGTGTCTACAGTGATACAAGGGCTCTGAGATTCAAGTGTGAGGTTTTGTCGTACCAAATACACGTACGTGTACTTCTGCATGTCTACCAACGTATGTCAAAGACAAGACGGCCTATAGTCGGCTGAGGCGTCCAGCTTCCCAAACATGAGCAGAATCCACAGAGTAACATTCAGTAATCCGAAACATAATTAGGCAGGTAGCCATGTTTTACCACATGAGGGCTTTATAAAAAAGATAACATCCGACACTTTATTCATGAAACGGGATCCGACCTTCAGAATAAAACTTTGTCCGAGCGATCGCTAGCAAGGGTCTTCATCAAGTCGACGATCGCCCCAGCGCCATCGACTCCGTTAAAACCTTAATTCTCACGTGCACGCCTCTGACTGCCAGCATGACTACAGTCTGCCTAGGGTTAGTAACATTAGCAGGGGGTTTCTCGCTTCAGGGGTCTTAAATGGGTCTCTGTAGGGTATATCTCGCTTGACGCAGCTGACCTCAGTCATTTTCAAATTCAAAAAAATGAAAGCCTTAGGCAACTAAAGTTATGCCCAGTCCCATCTATTCACACAATGTCATGCCTTCGCCTCCCCTCTCAACATCGTCACACAGCCACGCCACAACCAACAGGACCCCCCCCTAAGCTGCTTCGTGCATTAAGCTGGCTGTAATTCACCCCATTCTTCGTAGTAGGCCCCCCCACTAGAAGTTTCCTCATAAAAGAGTCCTAGCGGAAAGGTGCTCTTAATGTTTGTAATTAATACTATTCGGATGCTAGGCAGGAAGGCCTAGGTCCCTCTAATCTTTTTTGGGGTCATCGAGACACTGATTCGTCGGGGAGCTTTTTAAGGCTGGGCTAACCGGCACGTGTTACATAGTTTCACGCTGCTGTGCGCGGGCACGACGCATAAGTAATATAAAAATAAATAAAAATAAAATCACAACCAACAGGCTGGCAAAGTCGAATCCTTCACCTTCACGCGCTGCCGGCTGTAAACGCTCAGTAGGTTCGCACATCTAGGATAGCCAAGAAAATTCGCAATCTTTCCCTTCAGGATCCCCATTCATCCACGCGGGTCTCGGTTGGCTTCGTTTCATCATCACCATCCCCAGCACCCTTTCAACGAAGAACTTCCCCGACTGTCTCAGAGAGGTACTGTAGGTGCTACAGTTATGAAGAGTAGATGCAATGTTCTGACTTGCGAATATAATTTATGATCCCTCTAATCGAGGATAGAACGGGAATGTGGTAAAGAAGAGTATGTGAGTTATGTAAAGATATATTGATTTGACTTCTCATAACTGTAACAGGTTATGAGCCCGGGCCGCTCTACTGTAGATCAACTCAGAAGTGCCAACGCTGGAAGTAGCAACATGTTTGACAACAAGAGCATCATGATTCTTCAAAATAAGTCTCCTCTCTCCAATCGTTTATATCATCTCTTCCAACATCAGCTGGAAACCGAGCACAGCCCGCCAGCACGGCGTATGCTGCAACCGGCCCAGCCCGTCGCGACCCGCATCCAGAAGCTTATTACAAGAGTTGTCGTCATAAGCACATGAATAAGGAATGCTTCAAACAGCATCCAGAATTAAAAAATAAGGATATCAAGAGAAGGAAAGACATGGGAAAAAGAAAGACAGTTCCCACAGATGGCCATATTAATGAAAATAGCATCTTGGTAGCATATGCTCACGCCAATGAAAACCCTAGAATCTATGATACTGGCGCATCGCATCACTTTGTGGCTCAAAAGAAGTTGTTCAGTGAACTCAAACTATCGCCAAAACCCTTCAAATTTGACCAAGCAGTTGGAGCCGCATCCTTGGAACTACAAGGCAACGCAAAACTGAACTTTGGTGACATCATCTTCAAATTACATGATGCTCTATACTCTCCCAAGTCTTCTTGTAACATTGTGTCAGCTGGCAGACTAGAGAGATTATCAAACATCTTTGCTGACTTCAACAAATCTTTACTAATTCAGAAGCGAAGCAAAGAGCCTAACAGGCCAATAGCTCGTCTAGTCCGCAAGAACGATGTATTCTACATACGTCCTCTCAATGATAGACAAGCAACTAACCCTTCGCCAATCATAGCTGCACCAAGCGTTACAAGAACACCAAAGGCAAACGCTCAACGATGGCATCAAAGGCTAGGGCATGTTGGTCAGAACATCTTGAAGAAGATAGCCGAATCATCAAAGGGGTTGGAAGGAATAAGCATGAATGATCTCACTACATGTGAAACCTGCCACTTAAGCAAAGCTCAGAGGTATGTATCCAGAGATCCAAGACTCACACCGAATGAGCCATTAGATGAAATATTCATCGATACCGTCGGCAAAATCTCGACGGTAATAAACGGACAACAGTACGCAGTAATAATCACAGATGCAAAAACTCGCATGCGTTGGGCACTCATCACCAAAACCAAAGACCAAATCGCACCACTTCTCGTACAGTGGATAGAGGCCCAGCACCATCAATATGGCAAAAGAGTTCGAGCAATCTTCAGAGATGGCGGATCAGAGTTTTTCCGTATCAAAGACCATTATGACCGCCACGGAATACACACGGAAATATCAGCTCCTGATACACCAGAACAGAATGGAGTACCGGAGTCATCAAACAAAGTAATCCTGAGGAACGCACGATCAATGCTCACAGACGCCGGAATTCCTGCAAAGTTTTGGCCATGGGCAATCCAACATGCGTGTTTCATCACCAACAGACTATACTGTCAACGCACCAAAAAGGTACCACTAATAGACTTTTACAAAGTCTTAATCAACCGCACACAGTTAAAATTGACCTATCCATCGTGTTTTCGAGAGGAAGTTGTAGTTGTTAGATCTGCTGTCAAGTTAGGTGTACCGTGAGCGGCCGTTTCCCCGCTAAATTTTTAGTTCAGATTTGATCTCGCAAGCAAGTTCAACTTACTCTAAACCCAGTTAGTGATACGGCCGCTCACGGTACACCTAACTTGACAGCATATCTAACAACTACAGCTTCCTCTCGAAAACAGTAGGGCAAAGGGCTCTACTGATCAAAATCATCTAAGTGATGGCAACATCACTCATAATAGGCTGTTGGCACAAGTGGTGAGGTGCTGGTTGGGCTTTCTAGGAGCGGTAGGTTCGACTCCTACATGGTTTATTTTAGATGACTGCGGCTGCTTGTCGAAAATGAGTACGGGAGAAATGGCAGAGGTTTTCCCACTGGGTTTCCCTTTAGGTTTACCCTCGGTCCGTGGCCCTCGGGTCATGGTGAATACGTTCCTACCCATTCGACCCGATGTAACTAGCTGGCTCAAATGTAGGTATTGGGAAAATTCGGCCATCGGATGAGCACTGCTGTAGCTTGAAGGATTATGTATTCTAGATTTCCTTCAAACGTTCTATATCCCTACGGGATGGTGGCCTGGCCCACAACAGATGATGAATAGTACACACACACACACACACACACACACACAACAACCAACATCAACTTTCAGCACGTTTGGCAGCTCGCCCTCGTCTTATACAATTGTTCGATTCAGATTCGTCGCAAGTAATTTTTAGTCTACGAAAACTATGTATTTAATTTACTAGGCTCCTGTGTTGACAAACCGACCATATACGCCACCTTGACACCACCACCTCAGCGCCTTCAAGCAATTTTACGATCAAAAAAAAGCTAAATGATCATTATTTAATTATGCCTATTGGTGATTAATTTAGCCAACGAAGTCTACCACCGTAGGTGTTCTGTTTTACGGATAGAATCTGGAGATGAGATGATAAGATAGGTCAGAAGAATTGTGGCTACTTTTCGAGGTATAAAATGTCTCTGCCTTTTTTTAGGCGAAGAAGTGAAAGTCTGTCACTGCTGAAGAAAACAGTGAGAGGATAGTACGTCTCATATCCACGGCACGATCGGTAGCGACAGGGATCACTAAGCCGTAAATGTACAAACACCGAAGGGTGAGGATTAGTCGACTAGATTATGTATGTCTAGACTAAATGAAATAGAGTACAAAACTAGCGAAGGAAAGTATGAAGAGGGTCACCACGCATACTACTGCTGGCCCGCATAAATATCGTTTTGCTTGAGGATATGCAAGTTCATATGCAGGTGAAAATTCTTTTTCCTTGGTCAAAGCATAGAAAGAGGGGAAGGCCAGGAGGTCTGAAAATTCGCTGAAAGCCATTCCCCCCGACTTTAAGATCAGTTCAGCTTCACTTTCATTCATCACCTAATACTATCTAATTTCACTGTTGACGGCGCTACAGACGAAAAAATACGAAACTGAGCAGTTTATTATTCACACCTGACAAAGTTCAAGTTACTAAAATCATTTTTCGTCAAGTTAAAACGTATTTAGTAGACGTCAAAAATGAATGAAAGTGATATGGAAAGTACTCTCAAAGTCGGGGGGAATGGCTCTCAGCGAATTTTCAGACCTTCTCGCCTTCCCCTCTCTCTATGCTTTGACCAAGGAAAAAGAATTTTCACCTGCATATGAACTTGCATATCCTCAAGCAAAACGACATTTATGCGGGCCAGCAGTAGTAGTAGTAGTAGTACACATATTCCTTTCCTTCCTTACTTTTGTTCACCAATCAACAAGACTTATACCCTATGCTTAATCCTTGTCTACCACAGTGTTGAGGAATCAGATCGACGATGGGTTTTCTCCTGAGCATATCCTTCAGAGTCGTGAAGAGCTAGTTCTAGTAAATGGCTGGATCGTAGAAACACTACACGGTCTTACTGAAATCAGGCCTGCTAGTGATGCGGGACAACACTCATTCTCACAAGGCTATCCAAACGATACAAGATCTTAGAGAACTTGGAGGTTCTCTTCTTGAGCGGTCAGCTTGCTCTCCCGATCCCAACACAACAGAACACGTCTGGATGTTGATAAAGAATACGTTTAAATCAAGTATCCAATCCAGACGTTGAGGGGAGAGACAGCTATCACAGTATGGAGTTTGTCAGACTGTGAGGTAAGTCCCGGACGAGACAGGGAATGGGAGTCACTTAGAGGCGCTGATAGACTCGATATTGCGCCAAATGAGAGCTGTGCTTGACGCTGACGGTAGCCTTATCGGGTATTAAGAGTTCTACATAATAATTTATGGCATGCACAAACTGAATTAATGAATTTCATAATATTATTTTTACCTAAAATTAGAAGTGATTTTACTTTCGTACCGTACTATTCCTGTAGAGTAGGTTCTGTCCAGTGGAGCAAAAAGCGGGGACTTTGGAGAGCCATCTTTTCCTGATTCGGTATCATATCAATAGACATCAATTTTTTAATATTCTTTTAATAGATTTGACAAGGATTATTTGTATGGTGTTTTTATCCGGCTGAGATTTTGTCCACTACGCTAATTCTTAAAGCTAAACCAAACCAAACCAAACCAAATCAAGTCAAGTCATTTTATTTCTACTTTTACTCTTGGTAATACGCAAAAAGATTGCTACAACACGTTCATCTATGGTTTCATATGCCTTCTCTATCACACACAATAGCCTCATATCTTCCTGGTAATGAGTTTTTCCAGCCTTTTCGGTTTCGTAACATCATCCCAAGTCCATGCTTTATTCACCGCCTCTCAAAGTTTGTCGTGAGACCACTACTGTTTTCCACCATCCAGTCTCGAATAATGTTACCGTGTGTAGTCCTTCATTCTATCTCACAAATGCTTCATTGGGTCAAGGTCGAGGTAAAGCGGCCACTCGATTATGGTGATGAACCTCTCCCGTTATTCGTAAAACGTGCAGGCTCAAGAATACGCAAAGCATCTCTAGTATATCCATTCAAGATATTGTCTCAACTTCTCTGCTTTTTCATCATGAAGCCGGTGGTAGAAATTCTTTAACTATACTGATCAGATGATTAGTCCACTGAGCCTTTGAGCTGAAAATTAAGTTAAAGACCTTTCGAGTAGTTCACTTTCTTGGGTGTAAGCCATTTGTAGGCCAAATCTTATCATTATAGAGAAAGTCCATCCGATTCTCATCGGTCCAGCTTATTTCTTCTTCTCTTTTCAGATCAAGGGGGCTTCTTCAGCTTCTTTAGTAACGGATGAGGTTTGTACTTTCTTCGTATTTTGTACTTTGTGAGAGAATTAGAATGTGGATATTTTCAGTACGGGTGTTAATGGCCTTGCTGTTGAAGTTGATGATACAGTTGAACCTGTCTAAATGCTAAACCTCGGGGGAAAAATATTTTGCACTTACGCCGATTTTGCATTTAGGAAAAACTTCTATAAACTGCAAAAAGCCGACTAAACCTGTATAAGTGCAAACGGCTGACTAATCCTTGAGTTTGCATTTACACTCAGAATTCTCCAACGAAAATTGGAAGTAATTAATTACTTATTAAAGCAGAAAAATCCTAATTGAGACACATTTACGTGCGCATGTATTTCATCAGAGTTCTACGCAATTGGACATATATATATATATCTTCATGCATATAGGCTTAAAGAAATATTGGATATTTTTTTATCGTTTCGAGTTTATCATCTTCCATTCATAACTCTCGAGTAGAGTATCAATTGCCTTGAGATTAGATCAACATCAAGAGAATTTCCTATTTGAGAAGGATGGTGTGCGTAATCATACGCTAGTGCAAGTGCTGTATTCACATCTTTAAGGGAAGGACAAGGTCTTTCAAGTTCTTCTGCTTGTTCTAATGCAATATCGTCTGACTGTCTGATCAGAATCAACTAACTCTTCCATGCAAATGCTTTCCATATTTGCTTCATCTGGAAACTCCACAAAACTTTCGACCGACATGCGATTCTCCGGTACACTAACAGCCACATGGAGGGCCTGAACCTCCCCACGAATTGCTGACGTATCTTCGTAAGCAGCTGGGACTATGGATTGGTGCAAGATCTTTGTGTGCTGCCATCAATTTTGATGAACTGTATTTGGAATTTCATTCCAAATTTTGACTGCCTACTTCATGGTAGTAAGTTGATCAAGTTCGTAAGGCTTTGAAGATTCTCTGTCACTTAATGTGATGGCGTGCTGAAGTTGCTGCTTTCTGTACCTTGTCTTAAACGAGGCAATGATTCCTGCATCCATTGGCTGCAGCTTAGATGTACAGTTTGTCGGTAAAAAATGTACAGTGATGTTGTCGAGTACAGGCAAGGATCCGATTTTCCCATGCCCAGAAAAGTTGTCAAGCAAAAGCAGACTTTTTCTTTCTGGAGTACGCCCTACCTTGCGATCAAAGCCTGACAGCCATAAGAAGATGTCCTTTGTTATCTAAGCCTTTTTGTTGAATTCAAATTCCAAGCCATCTTCATCAGCCTTCTTCTTTCCAAATGACCTTGGACGTTGAGGCTCTCCAATGAATAAAGAAGGGAATTTCTCGCTACCATCTGCGCTTGCACAAAAAAAAATTGTAATATTTGTTTTATCTTTTTTCATGCCTTCTATCTGTCGAGCAGAGATAGTTTGATTGGGAGACATGCGATAAAAGAGTCCTGTTTCATCTGCATTAAATATATCTCTCGAAACATATATTGATAGCAAAGCCTTTAGCGGGGGAAGCTCCTGTTCGACTAGCTCAGTGTTAACTAAGCCACTTTCGCCACGTTGACGGTGCATCTTGAAATGATGCCGGGTACTGAATGATTGCAGCCAACCATTTGAACACTCAATGGAGAGTTGTTTATCTATGGGTAGCTGAGCATTAAGCTCATCGCGAAGCTGACATCCCCTTTCTCTGATCAGGTCGTAACTGATACTTACTTTTCTATGCTCTAGGTCAGACACTCAGATCATTAAAGCTTTATCCAACTCTGGGCATTTGACAGCTCTGGATCTCTTTTTAGAACTTTCTATACCCTCATCTTTGTGCTTCCAAAGTTCATCTTTTGCTCTGAGAATGCGGGATATAGTTGAAATGTTTGGAGTATCCAAAAGTCAAAATCTTGTTTTCGTCCATGATGTAATTTCCTTAACTGTCAGAAAGCTAGCTGATCTCAATTCATACTCATCAATCATTTCTATCTTTTGATCTAAAGTCAAGTTTTTCTTTGAGCTTGCAGGCATTGATTTTCTGTACACGTATCTCACAATTAAAATTTTATATTTTTAAGTGTTGGAATGTGATGGATTTACCCAGATGGATGAAGACAGAGTGTCAAAATTTGATTAGAAATTGGTTAGATACTTGAGAGCCAAAAGTCTAAATAGTCTGGAGTAAGAGTTTGGTATATTCGGAGAAAAAATGATTTAGTCGGCAAGAAAGGCACAAGAATAAGTTTAAATCAAGATAGAAAAGTTCTAGACATTCTCAGAAGTGTAGAAATAGAAAATCCGATCTATCGAGAATTAGTTCTAGAATCTTGTTACAAATGCCGTCTTCCCCTCTTAACTAAGCTATTCTTTGTTATGGGTGATACCCACTAAATTGTTGCTAGGATCCCAAAGCGTCCTAGCTTGGCACCTGACTAAAAAATTACATCATAACGATCGTAATATACTAAGGATCCCTGCATTAGTAAGCCCCATACTAATAAACTCAGAGGTTGGCAACTCTAACAACACCAACTCTCGAGGCTGGTCAACCACCCTGAATAATTCCACCGCCAGCCCGAGAGACTCGCTCGATTACAGATTATCAAGTTGAGAGGTTGGGTACTTACAGTTGACCACAAGAATCTGGATCACGGAGTTAATTGCTCACGAGTATATATAGAAGTCATTCCACCTCCGTAGTCTAGCATAGAAAAATATTACTTATTTTATGGTATTACTTGCGTGCAGTGTCCGTTAGCCTTAACCGTTCACATCCTTCTAAGATACATGTATCCTGAGCTCATGTATATTCAATCGTTCGTTTCAATCGGGTATAACCTGCTTGACGAGGAACCACCATTCCTCGCATATATACATGTATGGAACCAAAAATGGCATCAACCAGTGATGTAGATTGTCCTACTGTGGTACCAGGGTAGATTTGGCACGGTGGAGTAAGACTTCACATAACAACAGCATCTTCAATATTTAGAGAAATCATAATCCAAGAAAACATTTCTATGCGCGCAGCTTCATTACTTCTCCCCTAGGTTTTATTTTCTATGAACACACATATTGAAGATGCTGTGATTGTGCGAGGTCTTGCCCCGCTGCGCCAAATCTATCCTGGTACCAGAGTATCATATGATCTAGATATAGACACGTGCATGATCCTCATGCATTTTGCAAAATTTGCAGGCGCTAAAAGATTTGATAGCAAAAAGTTTGGTGGGCCTTTTTTTGCATTTAGACAGTTTCAACTGTAGCTGCAATGATGGAGAGTGATGTTGATGCGAGGGACATGAAAATCGGTAGCCGCCTAACGGTTCAGGCAAAATCTTTAGGCTTCAGTTAGCCTTGAAACTAGTAGGGATTTTAGGAGCTAGTAGGGATTAAACCCCTGAAGCGAGGGTTTACTTCACGGCCACTACCCTGGAGAAATAGTACTTTTCTCATACAGAATTTTAAGGTTTAGCGGGGATCTTATTGAAATCTAGCCACTATGAGTTAGCGTGCGCGCTAAACCCCATGTCCGCACAACATTTTTCGCGTAAGTGAGGATACTGACCCTACAGAGACTGTTTATGAAGCGGTCATCCTCAGCTCTCATAGGAGACTACTTCCGCATCCAGCTTCGTACCGAAGGGCAACCAACTCCTTCTCTTCGACACACGCCGGATGACTACTAGTACATTGTAGATCCAATAGGCACGGCTTAAATCAGTGAAAGTATTACTGATCACATCGCCAAGACCACCCACCACGCGTGGAGAACGCAGCGCAGCGCAGCGCTTCCACCGTCTCGTCTCCCCAGCAATCGGGTCATGCGTTTGTACGTCGTCGCTGTCCCTGGGCCCGCCGATCCACGAGAGGAACCACCGAGGATATGGTGGGCGGGTAACCTGTGTCTCCGCTTCTCTCTATCTCTGGCGCGGGCCAACATGCTGTTGAAATATGACATTACTGTATCTTGCATATAGTGCCAAGCATGGGTTTCATATCCTGGTCATACTTCTGACTAGACGAGTGTTGATGTTCTAGTCCTATTTTATTACTATACGCGTCTATTACTTCTTGTCATCCTATCAATCTGTATTGAGTCATTGTATTATCATTGCATTGTCATTATCCTGACATATTGTGAGCTATGTTCATACACTGTATTGCTTAATGCTTTATTGCTTTCTGTTGTATCATCTAACGACCTCATGTACACTTATATTTGTACTATCTGTTACAGAACATTGCTGTTGGCGCTTTTGACATGACTTGCTTCATGATTCAATCTATAACATGTGAAATCACAGTATACATGATTGTTGAGACATATATTCAGAACACCACATAAATACCGGTGAGCAACTATAAGTTATAGACTAAGCATTCTTGTTACTACGTCTATCTATTATTCAGGTTGTATTCTACCGAAAATTTTCCATCTATTTATTATCAATTTATCATCAATTCTTCTATGTACAATAATTGAGATATCTTAGTTTATCGGTCTTATCGCCGACGCTGATTCCGCATTATTTACAACCCAAATTATACCCTTTAATTTTAACAGATGCGATAGGCCCGATTTGGTGGTGGGGCACGAGCCGAGATGAGGGACGGCGCAGTCGCTGCTGGGCTGAGGACACCAAGAGAACTCGTCGCGACATGACCTTCTCCTCCCCTGGTTGATCCGTCAACTAACGTAATGAGATCGAACGCACTTGGTTCTTTGCTGGAAGATGGTACCAGCGCGCTCGTGGTGGCTCCCTTGGCCAATCTCTTCCACCACATCGACAATTAGTGCACTATCCTACGTTGAGACTAATCCAAGGAGCTAAACTACTCGTCGGAGCATTCTGCTCATAATCTCTCAGGCGTCAGTAATCGTGCGACAAAATCCTCATCGTAGCGTTTCATCCCTGATAGATCCATAGGCTTCAGACACATTGCTAAGCAGTGTGATTTTTTGCGACTAGGTAACACACACACAGGCACGGAAGGATCTTCCGAGGCCGTGAAATCATCTGCGCACCCGATGCTCCGTAGCCGAACGAAGAGGCCTACAAAGTTGTATGGTTATCACACAATCCAGCCTTGGCTACACCGTAAAGCAACCTACAGCAGATAGAGGCCTGTGCAGATAGCTTGGCTGGTAAGAATGTATGTTGTATTCTCTAAGGGATTAACAAAGGGGTAAATATATAGGTACAGGGACTAAGTGATCTACATGATGTTAACCAGAACCATACCATCCCCCCTCGTTATGAGACCATTAGTGGTCATATGTCAGGCGCGGTTCTCGGGAGCGCGGGGCGAAGTCTAACGACTCGGGGTAAGGAATGTGCGATGAGGAACGCGACGCGCGTTCGGGACTGAGGGCGACTAGGGAATATGGAGGGGCACTAGGGGCGCTCAGAGGAGTCAGGAAGCAAAAGGTGACGGAGGGTCACTAAAGAGACAGGAGGACGAAAGTCGAGTTTGTCAAGATTACAACTAATCCTAAAGACAGAAAACAAAGCGTGAAGCCTCCAGAGTCTAGGGAGCGAATTATTTAAATACATACAGGGAGAACCCGAAGCGAAATGAGGCGATACTAACACCAACGACTAAGTCTGAGGCATCTAGTCTGGAGAATCCTGACATTACCTCTCCCTATTTTTAGAGTGTGAGCTCCCGCGAACGTGGCGCATCTGGATACGCCTCATGGAATTCTTTGACTAGTTCTAGGCAACCGTCTAGGTGTTCAGGTGGTTCCCATGTATTGTCGTTGTCATTTGTCCAGCGCACCAAGTACTGGACTTTTTTGCGAGGGATTCGAGAATCTAAAATAGCCTCCACTTCATGTACTTCATGTCCAGAAGGAGCTATTTCAATCGGTGGAGGTGGGTGTCGGTGTTGTGAGGGATAACCGACGTGAGCGGGGCAGAGTAGGCTGACGTGGAAATTGTTATCGTAACTAAGTTGGAAGGGTAGGTCCAATTTAGCAATCAACGGTGTTTTCATAGCGGTTATATGCCATGGACCAGCACGGATATGATCTAGTTTTTTAGATGGTCTTGTGAGAGCTAGACTTTTTTGTGAAAGGTATACCGAGTCTCCAACTTGATATCTTGGGACGGGGAGACGCCGTTCGTTTGCGAAGACGGACTGGAAAGCTTGCGCAAGAGTCATGTTCTCGTTACATAGTCTTGTTATATCCTTCATATGCTTAACAAATTCCGCAAGGTTTCGTGGTTGTGGGAGTTCTGACTCATGCCTGAAATCTAACCTGGGGTGGTGTCCCAAGGAAGCGAAAAATGAGGAAACTACGGTAGTCATATTTACATGGTTATTATAGCAGAACTCTACAAGAGGAATATGCTTAACTCAATTGTCTTGACGGTGGTTTACGTAGTGGCGCAAATAAACTTCTAGCGTTTTATTTGCCTGTTCGGTTTGCCCGTCAGTCTCGGGATGGTAGGAAGATGAAAACCGATGGGTGATGTTTAGTTGCAAGCAAATTTCTTTCCAGGTTTTATCAACGAAAGCACGACCCCGATCAGAGACTAGTGAATCCGGTAATCCCGCAAAACGTGCGACATTAAACAGGAACGCGTCAGCAATTTCCTGTGCAGACGGTCTTTCGATCGGTATAATCCACACTCGCTTGGTCAGGCGATCAACCACCTGTAAAATGAACCTGTAGTTGAAGTCTCTAATTTTTCAAGTTGGTAGGGGGCCAATAAAGTCGAGGGTAAGATGGCGGAACGAAGTCTCTGGGGGGGACAATGGTTGGAGAAATCCGTAAGGCTTCTGAGTCGATGGGTTAGTTCTTTGGCATGCTTCGCATCCTCGGGCATATTTGGAAACAAGTACGCATTTTCCCTAAAGCCGAGGGTCCAAGGCATCGATAAGCGTGGCGAACTTTGGAGCCTTCGCCAGGAAAGCACTCTGGCTGACCCAGAAACTGATTGTGGAGCTGAGAGACATATGCCCTTAATTTTGAGGATTTTCCATCGAAAGGTATCGGTGGCGGTGCAGTGCGCAGGAGGAGTCGACGGAGACTGCGGAGCCGTGAGGGCGGGTGGAGCTGTCGCCGAGATAGACACGGTTGCATATATTTGGGCGACGCGATTGGGGTCAAGTTGAATCGCGGGCCCGTGGACTCTTGGAGCGTTAAGATAGGCTATGATCCATAGATCGGGGGGGAGCATGGGCATTTCCGAATCTTCGGTATCCATAAATTGCTCAGGAGTAGAAAAGGTGTTTGACATCGTGGATTGTGGAAATGGGGTAAAGATAATTTTTACTACAGACGCTTTGTAATGCCAGGCGCCGTTCTCGGAAGCGCAGGGCGAAGTCTAAAAACGACTCAGGGTAGGGAATGTGCGATGACAAACCCGACTTTCGTCCTCCTGTCTCTTTAGTGACCCTCCCTCACCTCTTGCTTCCTGTCTCCTCTGAGTGCCCCTAGTGCTCCTCCATATTCCCTATTCGCCCTCAGTCTCGAACGCGCGTCGCGTTCCTCATCGCACATTCCCTACCCCGCGTCGTTGTTGTTAGACTTCGCCCCGCGCTCCCGAGAACGGCGCCTGACATCATATGAGAATACATGTTACTTGTTATCTAAGTTGATGTATCAGCGTTTTGCGTCGTCGGTTTCTCTCCATAGTTTTTCGAATTTCATCATCCAATTTCTATCTTGTTCCTGAAGCATTTTGCTTCCATGCCAGAGGCTTCTCACTGGATGGCCATCTAGAACATAGGCTGGGAAAGGTTGTTACCCATGATAGGAATTTTTCAACATGACACCACCAGGTGTGCGAAGAGTGTATGCCCCGTCTGGGTGTGCTTCTAATAGACAAAAAGGTCCATCGTAGTAAGGTTTATGCTCATGATCTCGTTGGCGTTGCTTTAATACCCAGTCACCCTTGCCGTAAACTCGGTGTCGAGCTTTCGATTTTGCTAAATAGGCACGGAGCTCGCCTCGTGCCGCTTTCCCTGAGCGTATATTCAGTCATGCTTGATCACGTTCGCTATAAGATATTCGTACTAGATCAGTGGCGTTGGATTTATCTTCCTCTTTTGTGGGTTCTCTAATATAATTTTAAAGCTCAACTGGATTTTCATCTGAAGCTGAACCGAACGCTAAGAAATATGGCGAATAGCCTATATGGAATTGTCTCCGATTGTAAATTTGCAAGGATTTTGATAAAACAGTAGAAATGCTCTGATTGGTATAGTCTGGATGATTGCTGACAGAAAGAAAATATTGCTTTGAAATACCATTAAATTTCTTTGCTTTTCCATTAGCCACGGGTCGATATGGCTTTGTTGGGTGTAGAGATGTCCCGTTATTAGTCAAATAATTTTTTTGCTCGAAACTAACGAAAGCACTAGCGTTATCAACGATAAGTTGCTTGGGTAGACCGAAAGAAATAGAAATTAAGTTGAATAATGCGTTAACTCTTGATGTGTCTGTTGAATTTACAAACAAAGCAATTCTGAGGCTTGTAGCATATTCGATCGCTGTACAAAAATACGATGAGAATGTGCCATGTTTCACAGGTCCAATAAAATCCATACTCCATCTTAAAAATGGTGGCGGCGCTCTAACTGGCGTCAAGGAACCTTGAGCGTGAATATCGGTAGGTTTTTTCATCAATTGGCAGTGTCTGCATGTTTGAATGACCTCTTGAGCTGCAAGTATCAAACCTGGATGCCACAAATTATTGTGAGATTCACGAAGTAGAGCGCCGATGGAACAATGGGCATTGAAAATATGGATGTCGGAGATTTAGAGATGAGGTCATGGTATTCGTAAATGTGTAGAAGGCCGCCGTCTCTGACACGGGAGAGAGTGTTGGAGTGCCAGATAAAATGATCACGAACCCATTTTGTTGGAAGACTTGTAGGTAGAGTAGAATTTTGAGAAAGATGTTCGGCAATTGCCTGTAAATCGATCCACGAAAGATTATTCAAGTTCGGCAATTTTTTGGAGGAATTATTAGTATTCGAACGAGAAATGTTGGCGGTAGCCATAATAAAAGTTTCTGGAGGACGACTTAGCCAATAAGCTAGAACATTCCCTTTTCCAGGTCTATATGTAAGTTTTGGATTAAAATGCTCCAAAACGTCAACGAAACGATACATACGGGATGGTAAGTTCTTTTGAGTGCGTATGCTGGCTAATGATTGATGATCAGTTCTTATGAAGATTTCTAATCCTTCAAGCCAATAGCGCCAAGTTTGTAAAGCCTGGACAACGGCTAACGTCTCACGTTCCTGAGAGCTGTAGCGCTGTTGTGTTGGTGTGAGTTTTTGTCGAACTACAAACTTGTTGTCAATCTGGTAATGACATGCATGTAACGCCGACAGGGCATTATACGCGAAGTTTACTCATGCAAGGGTCCAAACATGGGACCAAGCGCGCGCCAATGTACTTTCTAATCATACAGTATCATTACGCACCTTTACACTCATTTCATTTTCCTTTCATTACTTATCCTGTTACACTACCAGCAGTGACGCCTGAAATTTTGTTTGTTGCCTAGGCGCTCGTCATAATTTCCTTACAATACTACATCACATTATTTCTGGTTGTATCAAGATGGCGAGTGGACGGGATTATGGAGTTTCTAGAATCATTGGCAGTAAGGGAAGGGAAGATAATCTGTATTTGAGATCTGGATAAATCCCTGAGGAGGGGCAATAGATTCATCTTCTCTCTGCATAATTCATCAAAGTCTCAATTCGTCTCACAGTTTTCGACTAGTATATGCAACTGGAGATAAGCGGGCTGAGTGGATGTTTGGTTGAGAAAGAGTGACCATCTAGTCGGATTTCAATAAAGCGCCACCAGTTGCGGTTTTGCTAGAGACGGTGTCAATGAATACGAGTTTTGACTGATCCAGGGGACGTAAAATTGGCGGCGACGCTAGTCTCATCTTTATAGCTTCCCAAGCTTGTGATTATTTGGATGTAACACTAATTCTAGCATTGCCAGTTTCTTTTATCTCATGCAATGGTGCAGAGACTTCGGAAAAGTGCGGGGCATATTGTCGAAACCAGTTACATATAGCCAGAAATCCGCGGACATCTTTGGCGGTTAGAGGCTGTGGTCGATTAATAATGGCTTCAATTTTTGCTGGATCCAGTCTCAAGCCGTGTACTGAGAGTATATGCCCAAGAAAATTTACTTCGCGTTCAAACCATGCACATTTGCTGGAGCGTTAGTTAAACCAAAGGGCATGACGAGAAACATAAAATGTCCTTGAGGAACAACAATAGGTGAATATTCGCTCGCACGTTTTGTCATGCTAATTTAGTGAAATCCCCATTTAAGGTCGAAACGCACGTAAAATTTGTGGCCCGCGGCACGTTGAAGCTCGTCCACAGTGACAGGCAATGGATATGCCCATTTAGCTGTTCAAGCGTTGAGCCCTGTAATCTATACAGAAATGTGCATTAGGTTTGCCATCTTTCAAGACCAAATGTACTGAAGATGCCCAGGGGATTTTAGAACGAACAAGAATGCCGTCGCGAACGCTTGATTCAAAACATTTAGCCAAAACACTTTGCTGAGCAGGAGAAAATCGTCGTGGTGCAACCTTTATGGGGTTTCTGCATTGGTGACTTCAATATCATGTATGACAGAATTTTGTGCTCTAGTAGCACTCGCAGCAATGCCGAAACTTGAAATAGTTCGGAAAAAATCGGCTTTTAGTTTTTGAGTGGTAATTTTAATTCTGAGAGTATCATTGGTAGATAAAGTAGGAAAAAAAGGGTCAACGATTAAAAACTTGTGCGGAAACTTTTGGAAATGAGAACAATTGGTCTATGCCGTTGCTGCCGAATAAATTACAGAAATATTTTGTGGTTTCAAAATTGGTGAGTTGGGAAGAGATCGTAAAGAAATATTTGTAGTGCCTGGTATATGGTAGTGTGACGGCTGATAAGCCGATATATACCTGTAGCCTACGATGATTATCACAGGCGAACTGTGCATGGGATCAGCATAGGTGGGGCTCTATACAGCCCTATTCTCTAAGGCAATCTTCCCCGCTAGCGATCGGCAGAAGCACATATTTAGTTTAGCTCAAATGAAACATTCTTGAAGATTGATATCATCTAACTAACTATTGCGGAAGTCGAGAAAATGTTCGGGAATAGGTAGCCAGAAGAACAGATTGGAGGCAAGGCGTATAAGTAGTTGATGTCAGAGATAGTTGTTTATTTCTCCTTTATAGATAGATATAAACTACATTAAAGCATATCGTCGCTCAAGCACCAATTTCCGAACTGTGACAGGTAGACTCCAAGTCGGTATAACATGGATTTACCTAGTTTCAAAGGAGCGGGAAAAGTGCCTTTTGGTAAAATACCGCATGCAACTTGAAAATATTTAGAGAGATTACCATCTGATAGACGTAATCGAAGATTGATTAGAACATCGTATTGTATGATTGGACTTTGCCCGCCACAAACGCCTTTCAAGCCAACAGGATCTTGAGTGGGGAAGAGACTGCTCTTATCTACAATATCAGGTTCAATGTAGCAAGATGAGGTGCCATTATCGAGAAATAATGCGACAGGACCGTTGACCGTTTCTCCTTCATAGGGTTGATGAATATCACCGGCACCTTCGCGTCGTATGTCTGATTGAAAATTTTTTCCGGCTTTTTGTCATAGCTCACAATGTTTGCTGAATATATATTGCTGCGAATTTCTTATTCAAAAAGCGTTTTTTCGTCATCGGGTTAAGAGGTAAAAATTGTATTAAGTATTAGTACAGTAATTTTCATCAATTTTAGGACTTTCTGTTTTAGGGGAATTAATGTAGTCGTCGTCATCTGGGTTGAAACTACCAGTTAGTTTGTAGGGTTCATCTTGGTCATTAAGAAAATCGTCATCTTCGTTGAGCTCAACTTAACCAGCAGCGTTTACTCTACGGTTTGGGAATCGCTTGACAGAATTTCCGCGGCCATAACTTCGATTTACGCTGCGAGTTTTAAATTTTTTATTATTATCTGCTTCTGGTTGTGAGATTTTACCTGGGAATTTGCCGCTATTTAGTCAATTAAAGAGTGTCGTTTTTATAGAGGGTTTGACTGTTAGGGGCTTTGCCCGGTCTGGGTCTGGCTGGGTCTAGCCCATCCGTAGGCCTGCGTAAGACGTACGGCAATAAGGAATCATAGGGGCAACCAGGGGCGGTCAAAGACACGGGGTGTTATCTCGGACGGGGTGACGGGTCGGAGGTTCCCCGGGTGACTGGACGTCGGATACGCGGCTCACGGTACTTAAGAACAACCAGTGCCACCTAGATAGTTCCCCATAGGAAAATATATTCTGAATTCTTAACGACACAGATCACGTGAATAACTGTGTTCCTTTGCCCTTAACATTGACAAATTCAGTATTAGTATTTGGAACTGAGCGACAGCTTGCAGCACGGTGTCCTGATTTTTTACACTTGTAACACACGTTTGTCGCTGCATTTACTGAGTTGATGGGATTATCTGAAATTCGGTTGTAAGGACTGTCTAAATTATTAAAAGCTGCTTGTCGATCAGCCACGTGAAGGATGTCGTTATCCATTCGAGGAATGACTTGTTTATCACCACTAAATCGTTGGTTCGAAGCGAATTATATTTGAACTTGATCCGCTATTTTCCAAGCATTTCCTATAGCAGAATGGAGTGCATAAACAAGACCACGCGCACAAAGTCTTTCCCATTCGATTGGCGTATGGTATTGCAGGACCCAGGATATTAAACTGTCGCTTTCGTCTGAACATTGCTCAATCGGAGGTAGAGTATCATGTGCTGCATAAAATCTGGGAAGAAATTGTGCTCGTGATTCGTCGTTATTTGGGCCAGCGGCAGCGCGGAACAATTAGAAAGCGTGCATATTGGTGCATGCTTCTCCAGTTTGCCAAAGATTCTGTATGACTAGCTCAATTACCATAGGCCATGTGGGTCTATGCTTTCTTATAAAATCTTGAAAATCGTGCACGATGTGACCAGTATCAATATGGAGAGCCATCATCGCTCAGTGCTAATTGGATTTCGACCAAGTACTGCCGGACAAGAGGGTCTCGAACATTGCGAATCTGTGGTAGTCCAGATCGAAGTGGCTTTTGGCCTGGTTTCCAATTAAGTAAGGAGTCGTCATATTTAGCTCTGTCAATTTACTGATCAAATTCTGTACGTAACCAGTCAATGTATAATTTTTTGGGGACAGACTGAGCGCGCCGTTCACTATCAGACGCTGGCGGAGCTGTCGGAACTAAAATATTCATACCTCCAATTCGAGGGCCAGGTGCTATATTAGGCGCAGGTAAGCAACCGAAAAGTTGGGGCTCTGTACTCCCTAACTTTCGGCGAGTAATATTTTTCTGCACTGCGTTCCAGGCTTCCATCCATTTATGATCAATACGAGGTGAATTATCGGGCTGAATGGATATTTGTCGACTATCTTGATTTTTTTACTAGCATGATGCTCGTCTTGACATAAGATAAGGTCTACTTGTGGGTGATTGAGCACATTCTTGTGGCGAGGTACGATTGGGAAGAGTAGGTTCTTTATCTCTGAGTAATTGACTTCAATTAAATCATACCTATTATGTGAGGCAACTTCGATTTCATCGAATCGGTCTTGAGTATTCTTCTCTATATTGTCAAGCCAGTTTGAGAGATTGACGAGATTTTTTTTAACAATATCACTACCATCTTTGAAGGTCATGTCGATAGTAGTTTCAAATTTTTTAGTGAAGAATCGTCGGATTGATTTACTTTCGGACGTCGATGAAGAAGGATCTCCGCAATTCTGTTTTCCTGGCTGTTCTTCTGTTCCAGGGTCATAGCTAGGCAGAATAGCCTTACCTTTAGATGAACTTCTGGTATGTGCTGGCTTTCTTTTTTTGACTTTTTTTTGTAGCAATAGGATATGTAAACAAAGCTAAGAGTGATTATAATTTAAGCAATTGTACGGGCTATGCCCTCCACCAAATAGCTAATTGTGGTTATTACACAATACAGCCGTGGCTACATCGTACAGCAACCAACAGCGGATAGAGGTCTGTACAGATAGCTTGGCTGGTAACAATGTATGTTGGATTCTCCAGGAGATAAACACAGAGGTAAATGAGTCGGATGGTGCAGTGGTACACCATCCTAGCCGTTCTCTCAAGTAGACTCTGGGCAGCTTGGACACATGCCCCATTCGAGACAGGAGAAAGCTGGTTCGAATTCTAGCAAGACCCAGAAACCACACTCACTCGCGGTGGTGTTTTTCTCATCGCTTGACCAAAGCATCCTCAGATAGCCATGGGGTTTTCTCGCTTTTCCCTATGGTAGGTATTCACGGAAGAGGTTACATGTCGCAGGACGTTATCCTCGCAGTGGTATCTGCAAATGAAATCTGACTATGAGTGTTACAAAACGTTACAAATGAGTCATTCTGTGAAAAACACACCTTCCGTAATCATTCGTGTCATAGCTTCAGGCTGCATTCACAGTACTGACTAAAAAAAAGGCGTAAACATATAGGTATAGGGATTAAATGTACCACACGATGTTAACCAAAATTACAGCTGGTTTTCCGAGGTTGGAACTCGTCAACCGAACTACAACCCGGCGGATGCAATTATTGTAAATAGAGATAGATCGAGCGGCGAAACATCAAGATACTTGTCAGTAAGGGGTGCAGCGTAGTATTGAAATGAGTAAGACTTCAGAGATCTTCAGAGATATTCGGCAATTAGATTGACTGAAGAGTTCTGAAGATGAAGGGAGCTCAGTTTATACAGGAATCATAACCCATGTGGGACTTTAATTAGCAACAGCCATGACAGACGCATTGTGTCCGAATACAGCATAAGTATCATGGTGTGAGTAAGTCTTAAACTCTGTTGTTTCCTCCTGAGTACTTCGGTATAAGACCTTTAAACATGTAACATGTCGGTATGTGCCGTCCATTAATTAAAAATAGGTAATTATGTGAAAACCTAGCAGTCATGTGACAATGTACGAAGTTAGGAAAGGTGCATCACAAGGATGGTGGCTGTGCAGTCAATTTACAATTGCAATTTTGTCGTCAAATATTTTAAATATATCCGAAATTCGCCACATATCGACGCGCTAGCGTCATCATGAACGAAGATCTCCAATGATGCCAATTGTCTTGAACGGTAACAGTTAGTGAGCCAGAAATAGCTAGGTAGTCTAGTGGTTGCTGGGTGGACAACGGATCGTCATAGTGTACTTAGGTCCTCGGCCTCCATAGAATTAAGATATCGTCCGCTTGTCAGTTTTATTGAAGA
>JAKRRZ010000093.1:0-34206 GCA_022627015.2 Podosphaera aphanis
CTCAGTAAGGTAAGGTCTGCTGGAGTCGAACCAGCGATCTTCTGTCTCGAGTGGAGTAGATGTTCAGGCTACCCAAACCCTACTTGGAAGATCGGCCTGGATGGTATACCACTACACCATCCGACCCTTACTTTATACATTATTTTGTAAAGCATCACACTTTAGCACTTAACATCATCCCTCCTTTGTAGAGGATCCCCAAAAAAAGATATAAATATAGGGTTGTGTCGGTTCATAAAGCTCGACTAAAATAAATTTGTCATCATGGGGGATCACATGACGAGCTCGCTATGAACACGCTAGCTAGGCCCCACTTTAGTTATGAGTTTGGACTCTCCCTCTCATGAGGGAAGATAGAAAGACAGATAGACAGAATACTACTAACTCTTTCTCACCCTTTACGATCGATCTTGAAACCACCCCGTAGTCTATCCAACAGGTTTAGCTAAATCGCAGTTCGACTTGGCTAGATAACAGCTCGCTAAGAACAGGCCAGGAAGCACCGAGGTGTCGTCATGCTTTGGGCTTGGCAGGGCAGAATACCAATTTAGGCTTAGCGAACTGTTATTTTGCTAAGTCGAACTGCGATTTGGCTGAGCCCTAAATTTACTTATCGTTCGCTATTGACTTTTCCAGTTTATACTATACGCCAAGACCCCCCATAACGGTCACCCCAAATTGGGAAATTTCTACAGATTTCTAGTTAAATTATCCTTCATTTAACAACCAAAAACGCACCCAACATGCCCAAACGTGAAGAATCTATTCGTCGAGCCATCCTAGAATTAGACGATGATCCAAATTTATCTGAAAAAGCAGTTGCTGCTGGTTACAATATCACGAGATCCACACTTGGTAATCGTCGAGCAGGTGGTACGTCTCGAGCGATATCTAAGCAACCAACCCAGAGATTATTTCCAGAACACGAGAAATTTCTTGCCGACTGGGTACTTGAAATGGGTGCTCAAGGATTTCCTCCCTCTCATACGAGGACTCGAGAAATGGCTTGCCAAATCACTCGATCAAACGGAGACATAGATCCACTCGGGAAAGAATGGGTTTGCAAGTTCATAAAAAGGAATCCTCAAATTTCTTCTGTTGTTGGTAGACGAGTTGAGAGCTCACGAATTAATGGTACGTCCCAATTAGCTTTGGGGGCGTTTTATACCTTGTTCAAAGAGGTGGAGGCCCGACACAATATCAAGACCGAAGACATGTGGAATATGGACGAGCAAGGACTTGGATTAGGTACTTGCTCTAATACTATGGTGGTCGCCTCTTCTCAGGTGAGAAGAGAAAGTGTTAAATCACCTGAAAATCGCGAGTGGGCGTCTACCCTTGAAGCAATTAGTGCGACTGGCAAGATCGTAAAACCACTCGTTATCTTTAAGGGGGAAAACCCTCAGCTTTCATGGTTCGAAGAATCCACTCCGGTTTGGACATACACAACTGCAGAAAACGGATGGACAAGTAATATGCCTTCTCTCGCGTGGTTAAAGGAAGTATTTTTACCACAAACGACGCCCGAGGGAAACCGGTCGCAAATGCTCCTTTTGGATGGTCACGGCAGCCATGCGACCGTAGATTTTATGTGGGAATATAAAAAAAACAATGTTCATCTTGTGTTCCTCCCTCCTCACTCGTCTCACGTGCTCCAACTCTTAGATCTTGGTGTTTTTTCGCCGCTGAAGCACCGTTACCGTAGCATCATCTCGGATCTCGCTTACCTTGATGATGCAGCTCCCATTAAGAAGCGCCGCTTTCTTGCCGCATACAATCAAGCTAGAACAGAGGCTCTCACATCTAGAGTATTACGTAGTGGCTGGAAGGCAGCTAGTCTTGTCCCCTGGAATCCAGAAAAAGGACTCAAGTCGTCGCAGGTGCTCCAACCTGTAGAGACAACGCCAGAGAGAGCATGCACACCACCTGTGTCCATTCTTAGATCTGGGACAACACGGGTATCTATAACTACTCCAAAGGGTGCCCGGGAATTACATGAAACGATGCGGTCACTTAAAAGGAGGAAAAATAATGATGGAGGGTGGGTCAGCTTAGTTACGAAAGCGGGTAAGGCGATCGCGATGGGTAATGCTCAACGGGCACGCGATCAAGACAAGTCTAATTCGCAGGATTGCCTAATTAGACAACTCACTACAAAGTCTTCACAAAAAAGAGTACCAGCTGATCCAAGTACTCGCTTTGCTACGATTGAACAGATCAAACAGGCACAGGCCGAGCAGAGGGTTGGCGAGGAATTGTTGGCGTCTGGAAAACCGGAATTAGAGGCTAAAAAAGCGGCAGAAGCAACAATGAACGTATCTCTACAAGCTTGTCAATTTGGATGGCAATTATAATGTGGATGTGGTTGTAAATATAAAATAATTTAACCAGATGTCTGTAGAAATTTCCCAATTTGGGGTGACCATTATGGGGGGTCTTGGCGTATTTCGAATCTTTGTCCGGAAGAGGGTATAATCATGAAGACTCCCCTCTTCATACGCCTCCGACTTTATCTTCCGACTTTATCTTCCGACTTCATCTTTATTCTGCACAACATTTGCTCTCGATTTACATTCTTTCCTTCTCAGATCTCTCTTACAACTCACCACACAGGTTGCTTTACCATCCAAGCTTGCGTCTTACCACCATCGGATGCTATCAAAAGTCTTCCTGATTTACTGACGGCAATAAACACAGTTGGATAAGTGGAAAAAAAGCGGTCAAAAGACGCCGCAAAGCATGATGAGGTGACGCCTTGTAGTTGCACGACACCCAAAAAATTGAAGTACAACTTCTCGATCTTGCAAGTTCCAGAGCGACTTTCAGTACATCTGTCTCAGGATAGCAAAATCGAGAAAATATATTGCAATCTAGCAAATAGCCACTGAAACGACGTTTTGATAGATGATGTTCAGTATCACGTCAAATCATATTTCTCGAACTTTAGGATAAACCAGGAAAAATGTACATCCGCTACTTGGTTTTTTTCTTATTGCTATTTCTTTTTGATGATACGTTTCTATTTTGCCGTTTGAAGTGGGTAGACTCTGAATTTCCTCGAGCCGAGGCATAAGCAATTGTATCATCTTCAAGCCTCCCTGCTAAAGTGGCAACGCCTGATGTTATGATATCAATTACTTGACGATAATTCCCTTGTTCTCGAACTTTACATCGAACGCCCTCAGACTCACAATGCTGAGTAAGCGCTGTCGCAGTGGCAAAATATCGTAAACAACTGTGACACTGAAGTCCGTCGTTCCGATGAGCTGTTGACTTCAAATGTGCGATGAAAGCATTTTTATTCTCTGTTGTCTTCCTATTCCAGATAAGAATCATATAGATCAGCCTTATATTTTAACTTACATGCAACCATGATGCGGACATTTATATTTTTGTAGCAAAGGAAGAAAAAATTTATCTGCTTGAAACCCAGGAGAGCGTGGGTCAAATTTATGCTCGAACTTCTCATCAGAAGATGTCACAGCTTTGGATTTGGCGTAAAGCTTAGGATTACTCTGGCTAACATTGGAATTCTGATCACGCCAATAAACTGATAGAGGGCCTTTGACTGTTTTCTTATTGATAGAAGAAGGATTCTGAGGCAAGTCAAGGGAATTGAGGCCAATAAAACTTTCTTCGAGTCTCTTGTTGATCATGGGAGAAACGGCTGATAATCTCGGTAGTGGTTCATTAGTGAAAGTATTTCGAGAAGTACAGCGATAAAAGTCCCTGAAGTTTCGAGCAGCTTTCTGTGACTCATAGTTCTGCTGCTTTTGCTTTCGTACATCTACTAATTGACGTTGAGAGAAGGACTTGCACTTCGATAGCTCGAGATGTCCAATCAAAGCCCCAAGTCGAGGGAAATTTTTGCCGCAAGCAAAACAATTCAGTGATTGCTCTAAAGGATGCGCCTCACATAAAGTCAGTTAAAGCAATCCTTACAAGTTAAATTGTTACTTACACACTTTCTGTGCTTTTTGTATGCTTCATATTTATTGAATTCGATTAAACAAATGTCGCAGCAATTAGAGTGAACCTTACTGTTCAACATATGATCCTCGTACTTAGCCCATGTCTCAAAGGTCAACTTGCATGTTTCACATATCATAGAGGAATCATTGAAATTTTCAAGATCTGATTTAGCTAGTGTACTGTGAGAATTCATAATGATTGCGTTCAGAGATGATCGAAACGATGGATCTAGGTTGAGAATTTGTCTCACTGGAATGTATTTATCCTCCCCCCAGAAGGATTGGTGAATAAAACAAAGAAAATCCCAAAAAAGGAAAGATTTCAGAATTAGATAGTTGTACCTTCTATTATTAAAAGAGATCTCTGCTACAACATAGTACCAAATCCACCGTTCTAATTAGTCACTTGTCTATGCAGATTTCTTTTGACCCTTCCCTTAACGTTCTTGAGTGACCGAACGATTAAGCCAGGAGGTGAAATAAACCTAGGATGAGAGTTAGCAATAATGATTTTTTATGCACAAGACAAATCAATATTATACTGTATTACAATTTGGTGACGTGATGAAATGCACAATAGCTCTACTAACCTCATTTTACAACATTAATGAGCAGGAAGTACACTTGATACATTTTTGAATTTCTCAGGGTACATATTTTAAGTCATACTGAGTTATTCTGCTCTTGACTGAGGTAGTTTAAGTTTACTTAGACAATTAGTCAATCTGTCTATATAGATTAGCTGTTTCTCTCTCAAGCGCAAGACTCCATTTTTTTATCGAATTGATTCCTTGTGCAGCAAACCAATCTCTCTTGGTTGAAGCATGTTGTTCTAGTCGCTGCTTCTTCTCCGCGATGTTTGATTTAAGATCACTATCATAATCTTTGCGTTTTCTAATATCCATTTCTTTACACCGAGCTTTATCAGCAAGATACCTTAGACTGTGGCCGAGAATTCTTGTCTCTTCAGGGACTGGGTTTATGTCAACAGGTGGCGTTGTAAAAAAAAGCACTCTTCCAAGTTCGTCCCTATGGAATTGAGCGCGGATGTCAGAGGGAATAGAAGAATTTGCAGATTCTGGCAACGTGTAGACCTCAATAGGCCGGGGCGGATTATGAATATTTGTGTGCGAGTTGTGTGAAGTTGCTAAGACTGGGGTAGAGGCATTGGTATTCCTATTCTGAAAATGGGAATAATTACTCGTAGGTTTGGATTGCTGAGGTACTGGAGTTGTGGTAGAGGCGAACTGAGCGTAGCTACTTTGACTTTGATACAGAGGGGTAGGAGCTGATATTAGCTGGTTTACGGGAACTTGAGGAACATATAAATTCGGTTGAGATACAGGTATAGGTGAGGCAGGAGGTCGTATTGAAGCAGTTTGCTGGCTGTAAGGGGTCTGTACTATTGTCTGACTGGATGATGTTGGATTTAGGGGTATATTGGATCTAAGGCCTGTAGTAGAAACATCAGTCTGGGAATCAAATCTGGTTCGGTCGATGGTGACGGGTCGACGAATTGTTTCTGGTGGAGGTGGAGATGGTGTTGGCTCTGGAGGTGGAGATTCCTATTTTACTATGAGCTGAAGAGATAACATAAGTTAACTTTTACACATACGTTTGGCCCACGCGGTATTTTGTGAACAGCACCAACAATAGGGGGCGCGTTTGGAACTCCCCATGTAGGTTTGGGTAGTGGATCATCTTCTTTAGCATCTTCCCGAAGAAGATGCTTAATGGGACTCGGATTTTTTTTCATTTTCTTTGGCGTACTGAATAAATCCATTTCGTAGTCCTTTTCTCTCACCTCGTCAGGAACACAACTGGCCCAGGTCTTAATTTTATTCAATTTAAATTTTTCTTCGTTGTATCGGGCTTCACAGACATACACTTCTTTATCCGGAGGGAACCCACGGGGCCGACCTTTATTATACCGAGTGAAGAACATTACAAAGCAACGATCAACTACTTCTTCAATTTTGTGATCTCGATACTGACCGGTTTTGACAACCTCATTTTCGTAGAAATGCTTTTCGAAATTATGAACTGTCTGTTCGGGCCGATAATACCAACAGGCATTAATCCATTTTTGTCCCTCGGGATCTTGCCATGTTCGATATATTTGAGCAATGATAGGCTTAGTAACATCATTTGTATTTACAAGATGAACCCAATCCCCTACTTTCCAGATTTCGTGGTTATAGAGGATCTCGGGGACCGGGAGGCGTCCATCCTCGTCAACAAATTCAGAGTCCGGCTTTCTTTTTTCTTGATCTGCGATTAATCTTGCTTCCCGCTGTAAATCAACCGCATCTCGATAAACCTGGCTATCTTCGAGGTTATATGATTTGGCATTATCGAACATGAGGTCAAGATCTTTCAAAACTTGGTCAACAGAATGGTATTTCTTCCTTTTAGCTTTTCTCTTTATCAAGTCCATAGCAATAGGTTGCTTAATTTCCTGGTAGTATTCGGGCATTAAAGACTTGTCGGGGAGTTTTTCGAATGGAAGGATCTTCAGGTCACCACTAGGATTTTTAAATTTTCTCAATCCTTTGAGAAGAGTATTGATACGAGCTTCCATCGGGGTGTGTACCTTTGGCGGTCTCCCACGCTTTTTTTGAGATTCTGGATCCTCTTTATTGCCATCTTCGGTCTTGGTGTTTTTCACAATTACTGACGAGCGCCGTCCTTTCTTACGGCCTCGTCGCGTGCGATCTTCATCAGAATCATCATCATCATCATCGTCTTCCTCTTCCTCCTCTTCCTCCTCTTCCTCGTTTGGGTCAGGTGGTGGTGATTCCTCAACCTCAGGTATCTCACCAAAATAAGGAATCTCGGCGTCTTCGGGGCTAATGGACCCAGATTCGACTAATTTTTTAAGTTCTTCTTTGAATAGCTCGCGCAACGAAAGGGAGTCGGCATAAACGAGCGCAGAAGGACGATTGTAGAATTGCGCATTGTAAGAAATCAAAGCAAAATCTCGAACAAATCCTTTGAAGCTCTGATACTGCTTGCGGAGAATCTTACCCTAATCATTCTTAAGTTGGCAGCAAACACATATTGTGTGTGATCGAGGACTTACCCGAATGGTGCTAAAAGCCATAGGCTCTTTTATGATATCGAAATAATCTGGGAGAATCCTCTTGTTAACTAAGCGCTGAAAATCTTTCGATACATCGTGGCCACTGAATATTTGTTATCATTCGTTTTCATCAACTTTTGACTGACTAAATCTGGAGCGCACATACTTAGGATCGCGATAATTAGTAAGACGGTGTAAAATACCGTTCATCAATTCGTATTCTTTTTTCGAGATCGAGGGTGCAGCCAGAGGTGTGACTGTCGATATAGGCATAAAGACGCCAGTAGGAATAGACTTGTTTCTCTCATTGTTCGTTTCTGTCGATGGAGATGTTTCCTGAGGTTGTTGGATATCCATGAGCATCGCAATCAGTTGCCTTTATCCTGACGATTTAAGTGACAATGGTCTGGGCTCTGTTCCAATCCCCTGTTCTAAGCGCGTCCGGCAAACGGCACTCCCAGGTGATATTGGCTGGAGCACGCTGATAACATAAGCTAGTTCTTAAGTAGGATAGTCCACATGTACATGTCCATGTACGGTGACGAAACATGAAAATCAACAATTTTCGGCTCCATAAACACCAATGAATTTTACGAGCATACCCTAAACTTGAATTTCATTTCATTAATTGATAGATAAGTACATAAATGATAATCTTATGAATCGAATTTTATCTGAACGGCACTGGTTATGAAGTTATTTACGTTTAAAATTCTGATAATTTGCATCGGAGCTCAAGATTTGAAACATGCACGAGCTACCTGCGCCGCTCCTAATTGGCCAATCATAATCGATACACGTGACCTTAATTCCCAAAATAGCCATGTGACTCTAGATCGACCACCTGTAGTTGGTTCATGTATTAATGTACGTGTATTACGATATTGTTTGGGGCTGTCCCCAAAATAAGCTTATAACGATATTTTCGCTTAAAATGTGAGATATACACGGACGAAAACTAGAAATAGTTGAAACAAATTACATGTACCCAGTTGCTGGTGCAGTATTATCTGGGGCAGCAAGAGTTATCTGCGTAGATTGCGACGTAACTTCAATTGCAATCTACAAGCCATCCATCAACAATTATGTTTTTTTGACAGATGTTCTCATTAGTAGAACAGTCCAACCTTTCCCTTGTGCAAGTAAATTCCCTGTGATATAATGGTCGAAAATAGCTGCTGGAACGTCATGAGGTCATAAGTTAAAACTTTAAACAACTAGTTAATTGAAAACCTGTATTTTTGTTTTAAATTTAGACCTCCTTGAGTGGGCGCGCTACGACGACGCGTAGTTGATGACATTGATTGTTAGGGCACCCAAAAACGTGCTTGAGATGAATGAAGATTAATTCAATTCTAACCATACAATACCCCGCCGTACCTATGACTTCTTTCCCCTAGTTTTAACTTGCCCAAATACATATATATACTTTGGTGAGGAGAGTTAAGAAAGTTTAGTATTGTTTCTCATCTGCCAGCCTGTTGTTCGATAGCTAAGAATGAGGGTGCGACTCAGAGGACCAGAGGGATCGTCGACCCTCATAATTGCAGATGAGGCAACTGTAGGGGATCTTGTTTTTAAAATTACCGAAAAGACAGCGATATCGAACTTTTATGTCAAATATGGCTATCCTCCTAAGCCTCTCCCACTTGAAGAACTGGACAACGCACAGCTTTTAAGCGAGCTTGAGGTGAAGCTAGATGGTGAGCAGCTCACGATTAGCCCAAAAGAACCCATGGAAGACGATAGAAAAAAGAATCTAATCTCTGGGAGACCACAAGTGGATTACGCTCAGGTCAGTAGCGCGCCACAAAGCGCTCCAAATGGCCCTTCACCTGGTTTTGTATCTATAAAAAAAAATAAAATGGAAGGAGAAGTTCCTGAGATACCATTGCCTGATCGAGGTGCTACGATGGGCAAGTTAAAGACCAATGTCATGTCGTTTCTGACTCTAATCTAGAGAAATAGTACTACGAGTAATGCCAGATGACAACAGTTGTCTTTTCAGGGCATTCGGACTAGCGGTGCTTCCAGGAGACGATCAAAGTATGCCTGAGTTAAGATCCTTAGTTGCAAGTGCTATTCAAGCCGAAAGCGATATCTATACTCAGGTAGTATTGGAGCAAGCTCCCGATGACTACTGCCGCTGGATTCAAACTCCTGATGCTTGGGGAGGAGCTATTGAATTAGCTATCCTATCCAAATACTTTGATATTGAAGTATGTAGTATTGATGTTGAGGTATGGAGGCCCTCAAGAATCTAGAAATTAGCTAATAAGAATTAATTGGACAGTCTATGCGGATTGATAAGTTTAACGAAGGACGCCCGACTCGTTGCATTCTCGTTTATTCCGGCATACACTACGATACCATCGCCCAAAGTCCGTCAGACCCACCGTATCTCAAGGCTCATAATTCTCCCGATTTTGACCAGCGAGTATGGGATAGTCACGACAATTATATATTGAACAAAGCTTTAGAATTATGTCAGAAACTACATGCAAGGCACTATTACACTAGTACCGCAACTTTAAAGATTAAATGCAACGTTTGTGGTTCTATTGTCTTTGGAGAAAAAAAGGCTGCCGAGCATGCACAGCAAAGCGGCCATTATGATATGACTGAATTACCTGCCTAAAAACATTCACCTGCCATCCCAATATCTGCACAGATATCCGTCGAGCTGCAAACTGGAATAAACCTGAATATCAACCTTGCATCTTTATGAAACCCTATATAAAGCTTTATATCTTTTTGAACAACCTTCGCATCAACGACTTAATTTTTTATCTCCATTCTCATGTGAGAGAGAAAACTTCGGCTTTTATGATACTGATATTTCTTCCGACGGTATGTTATCTCAAGTCTACATTATCTGGCTTGCAAATGCTTCGCTTAGTTCTCTATTCGCGCCACTTTGATGATTAATTCCTCGGCAAACGCCCTTGATCATGTCAGAAATTCTGACTTTGGACATACTGGATCGCCATACGTTTCTCTAAGGTTTCCGACATGAATTGCCTGTCTCATGTGCAGTTCATAAGATAGTTTTATGATGATATCTTGTCGAATCCCAGCGCCAAAATACCCGATCAGCTCGACATTTTTTCTAGTTATCACGCATGTTGTTTTATATAAAGAGTTTCATGAGACTAGATCAAGTATCATAAGACTATCCTCATGGAATGATATCGAATTTCAAGATAACTTTACTTCAAAAAGGCCCAAATTCTTTCAAGGGGCCATCTTATGTGTCTTCGGTGCGGAGTTATCACATCCACAGCGTTAGGATAATGGGATACATGTAAACATGTGATATCATATAATTTGTTTACCCGTCGTGATATTCATATGATTTCCGTAAACGGTTGGAGAATAAAGACCCATCAACATAAACTCCGGAACGTGATATTAAGATTACTTGTTTGCAAAGAACCAAAGCATCCTGAAACTGCTCAGTAACTACACATAGATCATGAGATACGAAAATCTTGGAAGAATATTGCACCCTACATTAGTTGACCTAATTCCATCGAAGATAGAGACAGCTATTGGAAACTTGAAAGCTTCATCTCCATTCAGACGACCAAAATCCAACCAGAAACGAAAGAAAACCGCATATTTCAACGTCTGGATTCTTTTCGTCCACTTCTAATTCACTTTCATTTTCCAAACCTGTCGAAAAAACCTCTCGAGAACTAATTTCATCGGTATACATGTACGATTCAATATTTAAAAAAATACACAAATCTACATAAGATGATGAAATCTAACGCTGTCAATTGGGACAACCGAATCAACCCAGCACCGCAAGCTCTAGGGATTCAACTAACTATACAGCATTCAAGACACCATTTCAAATTTTATTATAGTGAAGGTTCATAGAGGATACTCCGATAAAAAATTATAACATCAAAATCAATTGAACACAAAGCAAGTCGGAAAAGCACGCCATCTATCATTAAGAAATAAAACATCTACTGGATCAGATTTATGTGCTCCATCAGAAATGTCTAATCATGAGTAAGAAAATAAATACTTCGTCGAAAATTGGGCATAACAAAGAAATCGTAAATTTGACAAAAATATTCAATCGAGTGCAAAAATACCACGGGACAAATGATAACCTCGATTTCAAAATTGAGGTTATTTCATAACATATTTGGTCGTGTAGAAATATTCTAGATGGGCTCATCTAAAAGCTTTATCTACCATTTTAAAAGTGCTCTGCATATTTATCATATCATTATGTCCATGCAGTCTTGGGAGGGAAAACGCGCGACATGTCCTGCTCGACTGTCTAATGGAGGATCACTGACGTAGGACCTTATTTAAACATCTAGAGGAGGACTTATCGCTTAACGTCTATACTGCGACTTCGCTCCGACCCTCGTCTTGTTACACATACATCCCGATGGATAATTGGCCTTCGGAGACTCGCGCAATTCCGCAAAGCGAACCTTCTCTTGGCGGAAAACGGAGCGTGGAGATAATCTTTTGCTGGCAACTTTTTGACGTTGAAGCAGGGACAGACACAACTTTCTGTGTTCAATATTTTATAATTTTCACATTCTTGATATCTTTTTGGGGGGGGCCTTTAACTTTAAGAGCTACGTTTTTCTTCTTCTAACAGGTTTTCCTGGGAGGACGCACTAATGCTTTACATAGCTCTATTTAGCTATTTAGTATATGAATCTAATAATAATAATAATAATATCATGGAATGGAATGGAATGGAATGGAATGCAGCAAAGATAATTACCGACCAGCAAACAGGCAGGAAAAGACTGAAGTATAAAGGTACACCTTCAAATATCCATCTTAGCCTTAGCAGGGCCCAAAGCAGTGTCACCACTCAGATAAGAAGCGAGCATATCGGGCTCAACTCCTATCTGTACAGAAGAAAAGTCCCTGGAGTACACGACACAAGCTGTCAATGTGGATATCCGTCCCAAAACGTCAAGCACATGGTCCTGGCGTGTCTGCAGTGGGCAAGGGGAAGAGGCGAAGTCCTCAGATTAGCTAAAGATAGGTCTTTCGAAGCCATGATGAACAGCGCAGAGGATGTGACTAGAATCATGCAGTGGATAATCACTCAAGGCCGGATAGAGCAGTTTCGACTTGTAGGGGAAGTTGAAAAGGCAACATCCGAAAAAATGAAGCGATCTGGAAAGGGATAGGACGGAATCCACACTGGCTGAACAATGAAAATTGCATTTCTCAAAGGTTAGCCTGAAACTCAACAGTCATAAGACAGACAGTATCAGGGGGTTTTTACCCATTCGGTTTCCTCCTATGTAAATAATAAAGATATAGTCACCTGCATAGACCCATTGGGTGCCTGATCGGGTTAACTGAAATGAAATCAAAATCAAATATCATATCATATCATATCAACGAGCTTTCCATAATTTCTTTCCAAAAAATCATCGAATATTCGCGGAACTACTTGCAAGGACCCAAGTTACAGCGCAAAAACCTAAGCGGATGGCATAGTGTCTAGGTTATACAGTGTGTCATTCCCAAAGATCCGGGAAAACCCAATAGTAGCTACTTGCTTGCTTACTCTTGCTAATCCAAAAGCTTTGAAAACTATAGCAGGGTCTCTGAGAAACGGTCCAGAAAATCAAGTACCAACATGATAAACTCGGCACCGCCTGCTATGGAATGTGAATCTATAGTTCATCCACCCCCAAACCCGAGAGCCTTCACAATCAGTTGACAGCTTCCATCATCACGCATGAATACTAAAGTGGACAATCGCAGGCGTATTTCAAGGAGCGACACGAGCACCAAAACGGGCATGCCACGACGAGGGACAAGCGTACAAGATTGCCGATCCGGCGACAAAATGGACCACGAGCAGGATAACGATGAAAGGAAGTTCAAATTATTTTGCACTACGCAGACTAGAATCACGGCTGTTTAATGACCAGCGCTTTCAGAAACGGCTTAGACAATATATCACAGACTGTAAAGATAATCGTTGTGACAGCATTGATGGCCTTTCCGCAACTGATCACCGCTGGATGTTTTTAAATTGTGCAAAGAAAGTCTTAACAGCACGTTCTGCAGTTTACGTTGCTGGATCTTGATTCTTCGGTCATCATCGATGGAAATACATGTCGAATATTACGACGCATAATCTGGTTATCTGAAATTATATGTATGAATATATGGATCGCACTCTACAAGTATTTCTAGAGCTTCAGAACGGAGCCATCGTACCGATTCTATTCAAGATGCGGCTTTCAGCGTGCCGGCGATGATTACCTCAAAAACATAGTGCTGGCAGGAACCACCAGTGGGCACAATCCCGAAGAATATCTGTCTGGAAGACGACAATAACATGGTGGTTTAGATTCTGTCATTGATGCCAATCTCGCAAGGACTAGATCGACTGACGGCGAGCAGAAATGGAAGTTCCACGTTGGCGAAAGGCTTTTCAAGTAGAGTTGGCAAAGAGTCAAGGGTCAGGATACGAGCCCACAAAGCCTGCATCATTACCATACGAATGTTGCTAAATGGACGTGTATACATAAAGCATTCCAACCCGGCTGACTTCTATACTATTTATTAGTTTGATCGCTTACACGATTCTATCGAGCTCTTTATTGAGATTCGCCGTCGGAGACCGTGTCCATTCTAGGTGTCAAGGGTCGTCACAATCGCAGTCGCGCTGATGAGTCCAAATTAAGTATATATTATATCTTAGGGAAGAAAGCTAATTGTGAAGACAAGAGCCGGTTTTGTGTTAACGTTAGCTTACAAAAGCAAATAATCAGAGCCAGGTTAACTCCGGATCTAGCCGACCGAGCAATAGCCTGTAACAATGGGTTTGAAACTGGTTTAGTTGTCTTATCACCAGAATTCGGGGGTTAGCGAGAGGCTTGTCTATCGACACTATTGCAGAGCTAGCTGTAGACTTAAGATCTGATTTTGATGAGTGAGTGGAGTGTACATCTTCGAAATTTCAGGTTATCATTTTTTTCTAGACGTTCGATTTCCGAGATGGAAAGAAAATTTCAAGTGGTCAATGGAGCAAGTCAACAAATAGGACGCTCAAGGTGGTTGAAGTAGAACCCTCAAGATTGTCATACGTGTAGTCCACAATCGTGATTGAAATAAATCTTAGATTGAGATCTATCAATCAAGTCTTTGCCGAGTAGCTTTTTCTTGGGGATGCTGTATGAAGCTGAATTGTTGATGATATCGATACGGCGCAGGCGGTCGTGTGGGTAGCGAAGCCTGTGCGTCGGGCCCGGTGCCGCGCTTCCCCGGATTCTGCGTGCGCGCGGGCGATCGGTCCGGGTGATCGCGCCGCATATTTAGAGATCTATTGCACGGACAAGGCCTGATCATGTACGGCTTGCCCCCCCATGCCTGCATTCGTGCCTCTGATATTTTTTGGCGAATGAGAATGGATCATTGTTTCGCCAATCGAGACTAGCGACACTTGTGCAGGCATGGGGGGCAAGCCGTACATGATCGGGCCTTGTACGTGTACCTACATGCACATGTCTATACATGTATGCATGGACATGTCATGTACTTGCTGCTGCTGGCCCGCATAAAGGTCGAACTGCGTGAGAAGATGGATGCACGTTCCTGTGCAGGTGACACTTCTTTTTCCTCGGTCAAAGCATAGGAAGGGGAAGACGAGGAGGTCTGACAATTCATTCCCCTCGACGTCAAGATCAATCGCCATTTCAGGTTCATTTATTTTTCACGTCTATTTATCATGGTCTCCCTCTACTTAAAATTGACGAGATGTGTAGAGTGAGTGCACTGCCCAGCTCCATATTTTCCAAGCAAAAGGAGGTTTTTCATCTAGAGCGTCGTCCACGCTGAGATTAGATCATCCGTCGTGATGAATGAAAGTAAAATGGAAACTGATCTCCAGGCCCGGGGGAATAGCTCGCAGCGAATTTTCAGACCTCCTCGCCTTCCTCTCTCCCTGTGCATTGGCCGAGAAACAAGAAGTGTCACCGGCAGAGGGACTCACATACATGTATTCTCACGCCGTTCGACCTTTGGGCGGGCCAGCACTCGTACACATGCACACCATCCGACTCGGACGCACGAAGTACGGCAAAATAGTCCGTCACAGATAAAGATATGTGTCGTTGGTACGCATTCACAGGTCGTGACCACGAGGCCAAGACCCGTTCTGACCGAGGTTCACTACTTGACTATCAATGTCGTGAAGATATCGTGCGCGGATTCTTTGCGAGGGTGAGAGAGGGTACAGGTAGTGTTTGGAAATCTGATACGAGTCGTGGATCATGTCGTAGCCCAAGCACCGATTCGTCCAAGCGATTGGTTGGGAGTGAGATGTCAAAAAATCATGCGAACTCGGACAGTTTCGGGGAGGTATTTCGGTTCATTTTCGCTGTCTCACGGAATTTTATCATACATACACACGCTAAGCGCTCGTATCTAGGTGGTGACGAGCCAGTATGGTGTATATAAGGTATTATTGCGCATTTCATTCCACTAAACAAAAAGTGTCTGCCATAACCAGTACCAATCGCCCAAGAACCTGCCATGCCATGCCATTCGCGGGTATCATACCGCGCCCATTAACCCGAACTCCCCATACATCATTTATCATAATCCAGTTAGCATTATTTACTGTTAAAGACACAATTCCTTGATATGATCAACAATGAAGCCGATGATCAAAGTTCAGCTAGACGTATTGCTGAGATGTTGGACCACTAGATATGTAACCGTCTTCATCGCCTTCATCGTAATACTCGGAGCCGCTGGCATCAAAACTACTTCTCCCGCTAGGTTCATCTTCCTTACCAACGTCACCTTGTGGTAACGCTGACCAACTTAGGGTGGCGAGTGCGGGATATTGCGCTAGAAGTGCGTTGGGTAATATGGAGTAGCAATTTGGATCCATTTGAAGCGGTGGCTGCATATTATACACATTCTGTGCCTGCTGTTCATTCCTAGCTCGTTGTCTTTCACGTGCTTCTTCTTCCAAGAGAGGATGAATACAGACTCGGCCTGCCTCCGACCGGAAGTGACGACCCAATGCATCCGCACGCGCGAAACGCCGACCGCACCCCCATTCGCCGGATGGCTTAAGTTCTCCTTTGCAAACAAATCTTCTTTCCCCGGAATGTAAATCCTCATGTCGCTTTCTATCATGCTGGCGGGCAAAGGCTTTGTTACATACAGAGCAGGTGAACGGCCGCTCATCAGTATGAGTTCGCAAGTGAGAACGAAGGTTATAAGCCCGGGTAAATTTTTTAGTACACCGAGAACACTGATAGGTAGCAGGATATTGCTTTTTAACTCGTCTTGGATTTCCGGTTTCTGTTGTTGCTTGGTATTCAGGATCTGCAAGACTGAGGATGTAATCACGATTAGGCATTGATGGAGTTGATTGTCGACGTATTCGACTTGGCGAGATAGTCCCTGGATCATCATTAGGGGAAAGAGAGCGATTTGAACGAGTCTTGATACTATTCGAGTCAAATGAAGAAGAAACACTCGAACGTGATCGTGAACGGGGTGTCGGTATTGAATTTCCGTTGGTTGTATCTGTGAACGCCCGACGACGTCGAGCTATTTTTGTCAGTAAATGCTTTGAGTGCCTGAGAACATGACACTACCTTTTTCGGGGGGGGTTAACGCATCCTGATCGATTTGAAGGGGCTTAGGCGGATCAAAGCAATTTGGCCTCGAGGGTGGTGCAAACTCCACGTTGATCTCGGGTGGTACCATCTGTGGAGCCAATCCCATATCATGATTTAAGGGTGGAAATGATTCCTGAGGAAATATACTTTCTGACTGAGTGAATCGTTTTTGGATACCGCTATCATATGGAGCTAATAGACTATTTTGCCGGGAATTAGATTGAGGCGAACTGTCAGGACTGCGAGCAGGACTTCTAGGGCTATGTACATGTTGAGCTAGGGGGTCGGACAAAGAAAAGTTGCCTATACCAAGAACATCTTGATACAAACTACAGTTCTGTGGATTCTGAATAGGGGAAGGAATTATCTCGGATAAATCGTGTATTCTAGTATCAGGTGAAAGCTGCACAGAAGAAGTAGACACATCGGAATATTCTGAGGGGCTCCTTCGATGACCCTGGAATTGCGAGCCGATCAAATCTAGTTCATGAGGATTTCCTCTGTGGAACAAACCAGCACTTTCAGTTCTCAACGAATTATGTCGAAGTTCATTTGGTGATGACTGGAAATGAGATGGGCTTAGGTTGGGAGACTGATGTGCCGGGGAGAATTTCGGTTGTAGATAAGTTGATGAGAGATTCGAGTGATTATATGGAGAGTTCATACTGAGCTGACCTAGATTAAGAGAATTATTTGCAAGGTTCTCGCCGTTGACATAGAAAGAAGGATCTAGATTGCCTGAATTTGAGATCATAGGTAAATCGCTTTCCAAAAGAGTTTGAAGGGTGGGGTCCAATAAATCTCCTTTGAGATTCTGCTGTGTTTGGGAGACACCTGAGTATTTGTTCTGTTTAAATTGCGGATGAAAGTTGCCAGATTGAATGAAAATTGAATCATCATATTGGGCCTGAGTCGAGAAGGATTTTTGATCGTAAAAGTCAATGTGATTGACCAGAGAAGATGTGATTGAATTATTAGAAATATAACTAGCAGTGCTGTCTACACTTGCTTGACGACTATTTTCGACCGAATGTCCCGAGTTATGCCCCGCTGCTTCGATCGGAATCACATTATTCACAAACTTCAGCGCATTAGATTGGTTCACTTGGGCCTGTTGATGAAATGTCGAAGGCAATCTATCGCGACGAGATTCCATGGTAGGCGCTCAATTAAGACCGCAGATCTGAGATATTTCGGAGTTGGCTTCTGGACACGACAGCCAGGGCGGCGCGTGAATACCTTGGTCACTTTCGCGAAGGTAGTGGGAAAAAAAGATGTCCTGTATCTTGTGATAACCATTTGGTGTTGGGTGTCCTAATGTCGCGTTTTTTCTTTCGAGGAAAACTAATCTTCGTCCATTGTTATGAATCACGTAACGTTCTCGCAATGTATCCGCATCTGAATAATGAGAGTTGTGTTTTGAGGATCGTTACCTAATTAAGTGAAATGAAGCTTGACGTGTGTCAAGTTTCAAGCGCTTTGATGCAAGAAATATAAATGGTGGACCTGATCGTTAAGGTTGACTTATATGTAAACATATAACAGACCCAACATATACCTACTAGTACCTGTCATCACTTGACCTATGAGAGGGTATGCTTGTGGGGGAGGACCATAGAGAGCCTGCTCAGTAATCCCTACCCTACTTGACTCTTATCCATCAATTTAGAATCGAAAATTGGGAAGCTTTCGTTCTGTCAATCCAATGTACGTAGTTCACCCATGATTTCTCAGACAAGATAAAAAGCACTCTAGCTATGATGTAATTTTACGGTCGGATGGTGGTGTGGTACACCGTCCGGGCCATTCTCCCAAGTAGAGTCTGGGTAGCCGAGGCACATGCCCCACTTGAGACAGGAGAAAGCTGGTTCGAATCCAGCAAGACCCTCACACCACATATCTCGCCTGGTCATGTATGTGACGATGTTGAAGGCACACAGGATAGCCGTGGGTGGCTGAAATGCGTTCCTACGGCAGACATATACGGTTGAGGGTAGAAAGGGCTGTGAGGCGCCTGACTTCGAGTTATGTCTTCAAATGATGTTCGGTGTGAGTGCCCCCTATGTCATGTTGAAACATCGCTCCATGTACCGTACCAGGGTCATTTGTGTCATAGCCTAAAGGCTGCATACACAAGAATGATCTAAAAAAAAAAAAAAAAAAGATGTAATTCATATGTGCTGGTGGTTTTTTTAACTTAAAAGATACAAAATTTATGTCTGGGAGATAGCTGCTTTCCGTAACGAGAGTCGAGACCGGCAAAGAGATTTATATAATTAGCGGTATGAAAATAGAACGAAACTGTTGTTGCATCGCATAAATTCTAAAGTTTTGACTTAGTCAGTTTAATGCATAAAGTATAATTAATTAGTTGTGTCTGGGATAAATTCATTAAAATAAGTATAGGTACAGGGGTACAGGGATATTGAAAATAAGATCGCAAGAAAAGCGTGTTCATGAACACACACATTTATCGCGTGTGAATACACACGAATCTCTCATATAATTATTTTCAATACCCCAGTAGACCTGTACATGCACAGGTTGGAATTTGGGACAGATTTCCAAGGTTTGCCTGAGTGTCCGTTTGTTTCGTACTTCGGCTGGGCTCTATTCAATTCCCAACCGCGCTTGCCCAAAGACCCTCATTTACGCGACGTCACAACCATGATCAAGCAATTCAAACCACGTTCTCAACATGCTCATCGATCAAAATTTCTATGTAAGAGGTTTCATCCACTAACGATCTAGATTTATCTGATTTGTCATAATATATTTTGGACTGCTGAGGGTTTTCAGCGTTGGTGGCGGTTTGGGTGCTCATTTTGGATAATTCTGGATAAGTTTTGAGCAAGACGATGAGCCTGGTTGGGTTTTGCAGATTGAGCTCTGAACTCTATCTTAGTCAACCATGAGTTGACGCATAAAACGCGGTTCAGTCAACCATGACTCATGGTGGAGTCGTAACATACCAAACAGGCCTTTTACCAAACCATGGTTTACCTTGGATCTCAACCACGATTCTACCCGATGGGACCACGAAACAAACTGTCGCGAGTTATAAGCAGGGGCTTGTAATGGTCACGTTCTAGTGGGAGATAAACATAGATAAATTTCGTACGCTAGTACACGCGAATAAGCGCGTTAGATAAATGATATATGTAGGGAGGAAAAGGGAGAGAAGAATTGATTATCGTTTATAAGTCTTTACAGTTTATCCTTTGATTAGTATTACGCGCGTATACCGTACTGTACTAACACAAACAGATCCTAATTAGCTCGAGGCTCACAATCTAACTTCGGTTGTATATAAGACCTCTCGTTGTTCCGAGCTGCGTATCAGCGGCTCGTACATGTATCCTGTTAATATCACTACATGTACAACCCATGTTTAACCGCTCAGAAATATGAGCGGGCTTAAACCAGCATTTTATTACAGTTATGAGTGAGGAATTAGTTCAATGGCACTAACTTGCGAGTGTAATTTATGATTCAATTGACGTGGAGGTAAGGACAATTGTGTAAGAAGATGAGTAAATGGATTATTTGACTTAATTACCGACACTCACCTGAAATTCTCCGGAATTTTAACATTAGCCTTCTTTTTAGACTTGCTGGAAAAGATTCTGGTATTTTCAAACACCCAATTTCGGCCTAGTCTTGCTAAAATTATATATATTCCCCATCGCGACCTTGAGGAGCCTGTTTAATGAGAGATATAATCTTTCTGTAAACACTTTTGGCTATACAATTTTAGCAACCATAAATCTAGTATTCTATATCTTTCTACTGATAATAGCAAAAATTTATTTATTTCGCCCAATGAAGAGTGACGTGAGAAGCAAATCTTGCCAATAGGATGTTGATCATAACTGGCTTTCAATATTCAGATGGCTCTATCTCAACAATAAGCAGGCGAAGGATAAAAGTCTCGAGTATATTACTCCAGGATCAGCTCAGAGAGAAAATTTTCTTGTTTAGAACTCAATCTCTGTTGATTTTGGTGGTAATTTGAGCTGATTGGCACACCTTGTGAACCGCCTCAAAACGTGATCAATAGGACCTCGTGTACCATTGTCGCTTCCCTATCACATCTATATTTACCATATTCCAAATCAGTATCATCTACTTACATGAATCTATATCTATTCATCACATTTAAAGATTTGTGAGGATGACTATGTCGAAAATTAATTACTGGATGCTCGGGATAATTATGGTCGATTAAGACACGTCGTATGGTCGCCGGGTCGGATGGTGCAGTGATACACCGTCTGGGCCGGTCTCCCTACTAGACTAACTAGAGTTAGGTCATCTTGGGCACATACCCCTCCGGAGACAAGCGAAAGCTGGTTCAATTTAAGCAAAACCCTTTCATCATCCTCTTTTGCGGCGACAGTGTGTACGTAGAATGATGAAAGTACGTCCCGAAATCCGTGGGTTTTCCATTCTCTACCCTGTGGTGGGAGAAAACTGTTGATTTTAGTGCTAGTTGGTAATAATTGTCAGTCATGCAAGATACATCATGATTATCCTTGCATACCAACCCCTTTACTTGGGTCGGATGGTGGTGTGGTATACCGTCCGGGCCGTTCTCCCAAGTAGAGTCTGGGTAGCTTGGACACATGCCCCACTCGAGACAGGAGAAACCTGGTTCGAATCCAGTAAGACCCGTTAACCACACTCTCTCCCGGTGGTGTTTTTCTCATAGTTTGATGAAAGCATATTCAGATAACCATGGGTTTTTCCGCTTTTCCCTGTGGTGGGTACTCACGGAAGAGGTTACATGTCGCAAGACGTTATCCTCGTAGTGGTATCTGCAAATGAAATCTGAGTATGAGTGTTCTATAACGATAAGATGAGTCATTCTATGAGAAAAACCCCTTCCGTAATCATACGTGTCATAGCTTCAGGCTGCATACGCAATAATGATTTAAAAAAAAAACCCCCCCTTTATTTCGGGACAACAATATTCACCATCTACAAGAGTTTTATTTACTTTTTATTAGAAGCTTGTATAACTAGCACTCTGTACCTAGAGTGAGAGATATTAACATTTCCTCACTTCATTTCAGTTATAGACTCTTTACGTTCCACTTCGCTATTCTCTTTCCACGTGATAAATCAATAAGTCTTGCGACTTAACGCTTCTCCAAAAATAACAAAACCTGTAGAGGTTGCTTGTCCGTAAGGCGTATTCCTCGCAGCGGCATCCGCAAATGAAACCTGAGTATAAGTGTTCCATTCCATACGTCAAGTTGAGTACAGTCAAATCTCGGATAACTTAGTTCCGCATAGCTTTAATCCTCGCAAAACTTGATTCTTTTAGCTAAACCGACTCGGATTGGTCCGATTATCTTAAATCTTCCTAACTTTACTAAATTTATTGAAACTAAAGTTTTGAGAGGAAGGTTATTTATAGAATATTGCCTATATAAGCTATCTATCTAGGGTATTTTGGGTTCCGGATGAGTATCTCATCTCATTCTGGTTACGTATCAGGTGTAGTGCTTCACAGGTCAGGAGCGTAAAGCGTCATGAAACGGCTTTCCATTGTATTTCTACCGATGGCGGGCTAAATTTTGCTGCAGATAATGCTGCTATTATATACAAACAAATAGAGCTATGCCGCTAGGTTTAGAAGCCAAGAGAACATGACAGAGACTGAGAGGAGATGGTAGAAACAAAGAGAAAGTAACAGAATAACCTGGGCCTGTAAGCAGCGCAGTTATTGTTGTGGAACTAAACAGAAACTAAGGGAATCAATTAGGGGATGGCAGGGCCTGGGGCATCCATATCCCATGGATCATTACATCAGGTGCCTGTAAACTTCCAAATCTTTCTCCTTGGAAATATCGAGAAGAGATATCACTATTCCTAGAGATTTGAGTATTTCCGTTCTACTAACTTGGGGTGTTTCCTCAGCCAGCTCTTCTTGCTCTTCTTCTTCCTCTGGCAATTGAACCATTTCAAATATTTGATTATCGTCCAATTCCTCAATCGCTCCTTGGTCCTCTTCAATTAGATTGAGAAAATTTGCAACTGACATTGCATTTCGGACTGCTAATCGGTTAAATGCTTCGTGAAGTCCCAACTCAATGGATTGTTCATCAGCTTTTAAAGTGTGCAAAGTATGGTTCGGAATGCTCTCTTCAAACAATCCAGTGTGTTTGAAACAGTTGCTAATCGTCTGAGTCAAAATCTCCTTCCAACCTGCTAAGCCCCACTTCATTGCTGTAAGCGGGTCAAATTAGTAGAAATTGTCCAGGCCTCGGTCAACTTGATCAAGAGCACCACGGAGATGATAGCCCTGATTGATTGATTGATTTACATTTAACGCCAAGTCGGCACACGGGATAAGCCCGGCCTCTAAGCCTTTCGGAGAGCGCTTGGCCCGCCTGTGTAGCCTAAGGCCACCAGGCGTTTCTATCGTCTTATCGACAATCGTGTTATTCTACAACAGCAGCTTGGCATTACGCTAAGCCTGCTGCGGTCAGAGCTGATTCTGCCTACAGTGTCCTATGGCACTTTTTGTCTTTTGTCTTTTTTGATGAGAGCCCTGTTTTTAATGTGGGTTATTTTCATATGGATAGGTTTCACGTGATTGTCACTATAGTAACGCAAAAGTGGGGCTTTTCACTTGAGTTTCATCCTCTCATAACTTTATTTTTCGGCATCGACCGACGGGTTAAGTTATGCGAGGTTTGCCTGTAGTTCTACAAAAGAGGACGCATCTACCGTAAACACCTGCATGGGCCTCAAGGCGCCAAATAGGGCTAATTGAATTATTTAATTTATTTTTGTATGGGATCGCCTACTACATAGCCGAGTATAGGAACGATGTCGGAACGTTTAAATCAACAATTTTCAGACCAAATTGTTAAACTCAGACAGATTTTACCAAAACACTCTAAAATCAAATTCCTCTTTATTAATCGATAGATTTTTCGATTTCATTTCATTTGACCCGATCAGGCACCCAATGGGTCTATGCAGGTGACTATATCTCTCTTATTTACATAGGAGGAAACCGAATTGGTAAACCCCCCTGATCCTGCCTGTCTTATCACTGTTGAGTTTCAGGCTAATCTTTAGGAAGTGCAATTTTCACTGTTCAGCCAGTGTGGACTCCGTCCTATCCCTTTCCAGATCGCTTCATTTTTTCGGAAGTTGCTTTTTCAACTTCCCCTACAAGTCAACGCTACTCTATCCAGCCTTGAGTGATTATCCACTGCATGATTCTAGTCACATCTTCTGCGCTGTTCATCATGGCTTCGAAAGACCTATCTTTAGCTAATCTGAGGACTTTTCTTCTGTACAGATAGGAGTTGAGCCCGATATGCTCGCTTCTTATCTGAGTGGCGACACTGCGTTCGGCCCTGCTAAGGCTTAATCGATAGATAAGTACACGATTAATGATCTTATGAATCGAATTTTATCTGAAAGGCACTGGTTGTGAAGTGACTTACGTTTAAAATTCTGTTAACTTGTATCGGAGCTCAAAATTTTGTAACATGCACGAGCCACCTGCACCCCACTTAATTGGACAATCAGAATCTTAACACGTGATCTCAGCCGCCCAAGCCAATCATATGACTCCCTGTGCATAACCAGCGGTCAGATACAGCGATATTAGTAAACGTGTATCACGATATTTTAAGGAGCTGGCCCCCGAAATAGGCCTCTAAGGAGAGATTTCCTCTGTACACATTCCACATCTTACGCGAAAATTTTGAAACAAATTGTCGATTCTCAGGTCGCTACGATACCATCCCAGGAAGATTTATAGAATTCTCAATTTTACGAACTCCATCGATATTGATTACAATTTTAGAGTCTATTCCCAGTCAGAGTAGATGTAAATAGTGTTTCTTTCGACTCAACAATTCTTGATCTGACAAGATTACTCCCACTAAGGTGCTCAATGCATACGTATTCGCACCGAGATATGCACTTACATTGTATGGATCTTTGATTGTAATGTAAAACATGTTATTTACTAGTACCAGTTTAAGTCAAACACGCTCGTCCTAGCAGAGCTTCCCACAAGTTCAGATGCATTTATGTGTTTTAAACTAGTGGGAGGGGTTCAAATTATACGGCATAATGCGGAATCAGCGTCGGCGATGAGACCGATAGACTAAGATATCTCAATGATTGGCAATAGAAGACTTGATGATAAGTTGATGATCAAGGTATTGATATGCTCGGTAGAATATAACCTGATAAAATAGATAGACATAGTAACGAGAATACCTAGTCTATATCTTATGGTTGCTAACCGGTATTTATATCGTGTTCTAAATACATGTCTCTACAGTCTCGCACTGTGATTCCACATATTAGAGATTGACTCGTGAAGCGAATCATGTCCAAAGGCAACGCTATCTGTAACAGCAATGTCCCGTGACAGATAGTACAAAGATAAATATATATGAAGTCGTCAATAATTACAACTCAAAACAATAAAGTATCAAACGACATAGTACATGAAAATAGAACACATAAGCACAATGACAATACATGTAAAATGACTCAATACAAGAGATAAAGCATAATGAGAGAATAGAGGGTAATAAGCGCACGCATAATAGTAAAATATAACAAGAAGGTAATAACTCGTCTAGTCGGGAATACGACGAGGATATGAGAACAATGCTTGGTGCTATATGCGACGTATAGAAATGTCATTTTCCACCAGGAGGCTCTGTTGATTAATGTGTTTGATCGTTCGACATACACCCTGTTTTAAAGTAGCAGACAGACAAACAATTAGTTAAGAATTATGACCACTAAGTGTTAAAAATCGTGAGGATTATGACTGTTCATTCAAAAGACCTGAGTCATATATCCAACTACCATACATGTATATATAGATATTGAGCCGCCACTAGGAAAACACTAGGAAAAGTTAAGATACGAACAACCCAAAGATAGATAATACGAGTATTTTGTAATAGTCGTATGCGATGTGAGATTGGCCTTAACAACAGACGAACACATGCTAGCGAGGATATTGATCGAGCTTGGTGTTGGGCTCGTCGGGAATCGGTAGAAATGATGATAGCGCGAGAGTTGTAGAACATCAAACTCTTCACTTTCCGACACTCAGATACTGAGGCGCATCTTAATACCCGTCCACTATGGTTGAGAACAGCTGGATGATAGTTGCAAATCCATTTTTATCGACAGATCATAGATGTGGACGTCTGGACAACCATGATTGATCGTATCATCAATGAGTAGTTGCGATACTTTTCAGCTGCTGACATGCAGAGGAATGTGGTTCATAGCCGGTTCCCTGACTACAAGCGATGGCGCAGCAGTCGGAGAACCGGCTATGAACCACATTCATAAATTTAAAAAACACTTCTTGAAAACATTCGTGGCAAAGAAATAAAGAAATTCTAGATGCACAGAAAATGAAGAGCATCACAAACTATTGCGGTGATTTATATTATGAATATTTGGGTTCCCATATGTAAGTCTCAGCAGCGAATTCCTGTTTTATATGGGGGACGGCCCGAACGGTTTTCTATTGTAAATACCATTGTAGCAACATCGTCAAGTAAGATTTGAGTCGAACATCTACAACGAGTGTTCGGCTTATTCGTGTCCGTGCTCACAAGTTTCAGGTGCGCCTGGGCGCTGCCGGACCCTCCAAGGGGTCTCAAGTGGCCACAATTATATTCGCATGTTTAGTTTTCCCATTTGAATCCCCGTCCCCATCGATACATCTCTTATAGGCCAGTGACTTTTTACAACCTTTTTCTTTGTCACAGCTTATTTCTTTGTCTTTTGGTTTTCTATGTTCTGGTTGGTCTCGAACGAAATGAAGTATAGGAATAGTATGCTTGGATAGGCCAAAATTTTGTCACACATAGATGCATAGGTAGTTTTAACACATGAGGGCATCAAAAATCTTCATGGCAGGATGCCGCACCCAATCCAACCTAGGAAACGATCGGTCACTCGCAAATGATGTCGATGGTTCAGTGACAAAAGTCCCACAGAAACAAAATCTAGGTGGTGTGAAAAGCCATCAAGAATACTTGGCATCTTTACAGGTTCCAAGTCCAGAAACGTTTAAACTTATCAGTGCGGTACAGGAGCGACGAGAGCTAGAGATGAAGAAGAAACGTCGCCGGAGCATCGTGAGCAATCAGAAGCGGCACAATCAAAACATTTCCGAAGACTGGAATGATCAAAGACAGAGATTATTGAACTATGGCATATTGATGGAGCCATCGATGCGTTGGATGGATGTCGTGCGTGAGGCGCGCTATCAAAATTGGACTCAAGTTTTCGCACACGACGAATTCGGGGTATTTGGAACTGAAATAGATAATGAACTTATCTCCAAATATCATGATGATAATGATGATACGAAAAGGAGATCTGCACGCGCAAGATATCGCTGGAAAAAAGTTGGACTAATTACGCAGCGCGCCTGTATGGATGAAAATTCAAGCAGCGAAGGATCTAAGGACGATTCCAAGAGAACATTGATAAATGAAGGAGGAAAGATGCGAAGCAAAAACGGAGTAAAAAACCTTGAACGTCAAAAAACTGCCAAGGTAATAGATTTGCGATATTTCTTAGAGCTTGTCGATGTCCGGCACCGGTATGGCGCCAACCTCCGTATTTATCACGAAGAATGGAAGAAGAGCGACACGAAGGAAAATTTTTTCTTCTGGCTCGATTACGGCGAAGGACGCTATGTCAACTGCAAAGCTTGTCCACGTGAGCGGGTCGAGCGCGAAGAAATTCGTTATTTGAATCGAGAAGAGCGTCGCAACTACCGCGTCATCATTGATAAGTATGGCCGACTATGCTGGGCTAAGAATGGAAATCGTATTGATACGACTGAAAAGTTCAAAGATTCAATTCATGGGATTGTTCCGATTACAGACCCCACACCAAGCTCGAGAAATTCAGTTGCAAATATTACTTCGAGAAGATCAAGGCACATCAGTAATATCCCATTCGGAGGTGCCTCTGACGCTTTAACAGCCCACACACGAGCGGGTGTTTCGGAGTTTTGCAGCGCTACCTTTGCCACAACTGAACTTGATGGTGCACGATGCATTAAGAATATTCGCCACGTTAGTACGGCCACGATCCTTGACCGACTGTTGCGATGCAGTGTCCAGAAAAACACATGGATCTTTGTGGCAGATACCCGCTTCCGCATTTACGTAGGGATTAAGAAAAGCGGTGCGTTTCAGCATAGTAGTTTTCTTTATGGAAGCCGACTGAGTGCTGCTGGGGGAATTAAAGTGGAGGATGGAAAACTGAGTGGGTTAAGTCCTCTAAGTGGGCATTATAGAACGCCAGGTAAGTTTCTACTAGCTTTTTTATCGTTTATTAATTTCACTCTCATTCCTTTAGTTTCCAACTTTCGCGTTTTTGTCAGAGATCTCGTCGAAGCCGGAGCCGACACGTCCCACGTTTCCATCTCAAGTTCTTATGCCATTCTTCTCGGGCTCGAGACATATTATCGTGCAAGTCGTATGACAAAGCACTATTTGAGCATTATGAAACAGAAAAGCTGCTCGCAGCCCCTGAGAAAGAAGCGAAAGGAGAAAGATAATGTAGAAAAGAAGCAGGATCTACAGAGCTGTAAGTAGCTGTGGAATCCTCGGGACTTGTTTCTGCCAGCCCTGAGGAAAAATCCGTGGAGAGGGTGATTAATTTTGATTCATCCAGAGAATCCTCGCGTTAAGATTACCAACATAATATATGGTCGTAGGGTCGGTCGAGTTGTTTTAGAAATTACTGGCTGTGCCCTAAACGAGGTCTCGTTGAGAGACTCTAAGATTATTATCTGGCAGTTTTGATCTATTAAGCTACGCAAATTTTATGTTACTTCTTTTTAGAACTTTTAGATGAGACATTTTAGGGTCCGTTCGGAATGCATCAAACTTTTAAGACAGAAAAATGCTCATCAAAACAAGGCCCAAAAAGTTTGCATCTTTTTTTGGTATCCAGATTGGTGCTAACTTCAGTACCAATTAAATACTGCCGTGTTTCTGGTTTTGACACATCTCATTGTGTAGACTGTGGGATTCAATCTAGTTAAATTATTTTGTCTTGTATTTAAGTACATGTACATGTAAGTGAAGTTGACAAGATTTGTATGGGCACAACCGGATTTGGTGTGTCGACTGACCAATCAATAAATATTGCTTGTAGTATACGCCTTACCGGTTACGTATTAGCGTAATATAAATTTGTGAGGACCTTTGGTAACAGAATCAGTGCAGTGTAAGGAAACTGCCGGTGCATTTGCTCTCAAGGATGCTGTTTAGATCAGTCCTACGATCTCTGCATCGCCCTAGGATAGCAAATATCCGAACATACCCAGTTGGCTCCCGAATTCCACAGCGCCAATTCACGGTGGGTAGATGCTGCCCGAACAACAATAAAGAAAATCCGAATATACCACACAGAGGAGCAGATTTTAACCCCTCGGATTCGCAATTAAATAACCTCAAAAATGAAAAAAAATCGAAAACAGTGCCCCCAACTGAAGACAGCCTTACGGCGGATAAATACGTCAAGGAAGGTCAAGCAGAGTTTTTAGATAATCAGACACTTAACGCTGCAGCTCCTAGGACTGAAGAAGCTAATATCAATTCCTTTACACAACAAAATCAACCTCTACCAGACCTCACACAGGGAATTCCCTCCACACTGGAATATGAATACCCAGGAAAGCAGCAGGGCCCAAATTTAAATCTAACCGAATCAGAAGAAATCCTTGGGGGAAAGAGTGGTCGCGGCCGCGGCACACTACCTGCGTCAGCGTATATTTCGTCTTCGGAAAAGAAGTTATCCAGGCTTGCGAACTATTGTTATGGAGCATTTTTTCTGGTATCTGTTGCAGCAACTTTTTACCTTGGACGGAACTGGGAATCGGAAGAGGAAGAAAATAAAAATCCAGATGCTCCTTGTGGATGGACACCCGGTCTGATGTGGAAACGGGCAAAAGCAAGAGTTGGCGATAAGTTGAATTACTACAACGAGCCTGCCTTTCGGAAACTTTTACCCGATACTGAACCTTTGTTTGAGAGACCCTACACTCTCATACTGAGTCTAGAGGACTTGCTAATTTGCAGCGAGTGGTCGAGGGAACATGGTTGGAGATTGGCTAAAAGACCTGGAGTAGACTATTTCTTACGATATCTTAGTCAATATTATGAGCTTGTTGTTTTCACCACACAACCATCTCATTTTGCTGAGCCAGTGATTCGAAAACTTGATCCGTATCATATCATTATGTGGCCGTTATTCCGCGAAGCAACCTTGTACGAGAACGGTGAATATATCAAGGTATGACGGTCGAAAGTTTTCTCCAAAATTCTTCATTAATCTTCCATTAGGATCTCTCCTATCTCAACCGAGACTTATCAAAAGTCATTATTATTGACACTGATGAAGCTCATGTAAAAAAACAGCCAGAAAATGCGATTGTCCTTAAGCCATGGGCAGGCGATCCAAAGGACAAAGAACTTATTTCACTAATACCTTTCCTAGAATATATTCATACTATGGCGTATACTGATGTTAGAAAAGCAATCAAGTCATTTGAAGGTAAACATATTCCTACTGAATTCGCTCGACGTGAGGCAATTTCTCGCCAAGAATTTCTCAAACAGCTCGAAGAAGAAAAGAAGAAAAGACCGAAGCTTTCCGGCGTTGGTCTACTCACAAATGCTCTAGGTATCAAGCCCCAGTCCATGATCATGGATCCGCTTGATCAGAGCCCTGGAGAAGCGTTTTCCCAAGGCAAAATGCTACAAGATCAAGCCCGGGAGCGAGGGAAAAGAAATTACGAGCTACTTGAGAAAGAGATTCGTGAGAATGGTGAAAAATGGCTGAAAGAAGAGGCTGAAATGGAAGAAAAGGCCAAGGAGGAAAGTATGAAGGCAATGAAGTCTGGGCTGACCAGCTGGTTTAATTTTGGTCAGAGCGAAAACCCCTCCAAATAATTCGTCAGCTTTCCGACCGTTACATGTGTAACTACCTGGCTCTTGCTTATGTATTCGTACTCTTCGCCAGCTCTCACAAGCGTTCCAGTCATGAACACATTGTGCTGCTCTTCTCTCTTTACCAACCACTGCGCGCTACTAAAATGATACACGCTGTCTCGCTACATGCCCCTAAGACGAGAGCTACTCACCCTCTACTTTCATCTGCCCTTTTTCTTGTACATATAGATCTTTATGGCTCGACATGGCCCGATCCCGTACTAACGGTACCTACAAAACGATGCTACCCAATGATGAGGTAGAACTTGACCACCGTCGCTCGTCTCTACGCTCACATTTTGTGTGCTCGTGGCTCTGCATATCATCATACTGCCTCTCGATTTTTGCGCGCGTGCCCGGCAGACTCGACTCGACTTGGTCTTCAGTCGTGTACAACTGCTTCCGGTACTCGAGAACCGCCGAGTTTGGATGTGTGGGTGGGCTTTCTGTCATCTGCTCTGGGAGTTTTTTGACAAGTGTTTAGAGGATGTCAAAAGCTCGGTGGATAATAGGATGCTTTCGGACTGATACGACTTGATAGTCTAACACATTCATGTGGCCACCAACGTCGACAGGGTCGCTTTTTTCGATATAACTAGGTTTAAGATAAATTGTATTATAGTGAAAATCAACTCTAAGCCATCAAACCATTGGGGTGGCAACGGATTACATGAGTGTTCGCATAGCGCTGAACCTGATACCAATCTATCGAGTGCCAGAATATGCCTAACGCCTAATTTGCAGTTGTAGATGATACCTGAACATACCAAACGCCTAATGTACAATCGAATAAATTTTATTAAAGTTCTTCCTCCACGTCCATTCGATCATGCCTGCCAGACCCACTATCAGCGCCAGAAGATTTCTCCATCGGTGCAGAGGCTTCTTTATCTATCATTTGCCTTGATACTGAGATAATACTGTCTTCGATCAATTGCTGACCTACGTCTTCCAAGTGTTTCTTGGGGTCCAACTTTCCAATATATCTGATCTTAAGCTGTTCCTTGCTTAATTCAGTCTCTTCTTTGACTCGCTTCTCGTACCCCTCAGCTAGTCCCACCAGCTTTTGTAACCTTTCCTTATTTCTTATACTCTCAGTGCGGAAGTCTTCCATTTGCAGACCTTCTGTCCAAACGTGCTTGTGAAGATTCATCAGCATATTTTCCTCCAATGCCGTCTTACGATAATTGATTCCAATACTGTAATAATGCCTGTTAAGGCCATGGATGAGTGACTGAAGGGAAGGTTTGTTTAAGTGACCTAAATTAGAGGTGCTCTGCCGTGGTTCTTGTCCGAGCATCAACGATTGTGGGTTAATCAGTCGGAAAGCATCGATCACGACTTTTCCCTTGACCGACTGAATCGGATCAACGACTACAGCAACGGCTCGCGGTGTTAATTGCTCGAATGATTGCTGTGTGTTGATGTCGACTGATGAAAGCCAACAGCCAAAGCCCGGATGTGAGTGATACCAACCAACGACTGTCTCTGGCCTAGGAAACAAACTTTCTCAGTACATGCATAAGAAACCCGGAGTCGAATGCCTACCGTCCAGTCTGCCTTAACATATCCATCATCTTCGTCTGAAATACCGGATCGACAGCTTCAACGCTGACACCAGTGCCGCTCTGAGGCATAGCGAAAACGTCTACCACTCTGACCGTAAAGTCATCTACGAATTCCCCGAGCATTAGACCCATCACCTCCATCGGCACTCCCGCCCGCCCATGTCGAAGCATCTTGAGAAGGGCAAGGGAGGAGATATACACCGTTTCAGAATTGTCTATAAGCATCGTATTATCCTAGGGAGCTGAATATCAGCATTTGGATTAACTTGGGTTTGTTTCTCGACATCATGATAAACTTACAGAGCCGGGAGCTGTGCCATTGAGACCACTCAAATTCCCCGCCGAGGTGAACATTCGATTTAACCTGTCCATGTTGGGCAAGGTTGTTGGAAGCTGCAGGTAGGCTTAAAGTAACTCGATTTATTGTAAGACCACTCGTGGCTGGTGGTTTTACAAATATTGCTGCGTTTCCTAGCATAAGTTAAGCTAGCCTATTATGTATAGCAAGGGCGTTGGATAAGCTCGTTTTGAAAAAATCACGTGTGAGTATTTATACCACCTTGTTCTACATCTTTTTTTAATCCAGGACAACGCATCTTTGGATTTTACAACCAGTAATAGCAACTGAGAATTATTACCACTCGCTACAAACTTTGATGACACACAGACAAAAAGTGAGATGGATTTTTCATACTTGATCTAATATTTCTGGGGAAAACGAAAAGTATCAAAATAGTTTCGAGGAATCATAAAGGATTTCCAAAGGTGCAGGTCTTTCAACCCGAAGTTATAGGAACCATGAATGCCGCTTTATTTCAAGAGATTATGCCACACGATCTTTGAAAACTTATATGGAAGAAAAATTGCCGATAGCAATAGTATCATTAGAGAAACAGAAGAGACCACCAATATCCAGATTAATATTACACGAATACCCTACGATTGGAAAGGAGCACCAATGACGCGGGAAAATGGCTGTAGTCCCGGATCAGCTATCGCGAGCCTACCGACCGAAGTTCTACAATGTGAAAAGATCAGAGATGATTTCATTGTTAACTCGTTAATTTTTACAGTCCAGCTCTAGCAGCCCTAGACACAAGTCAAGCAGTGCTACAAATGCGGCCAATGAGGCATACTCTATCGTTTTGTAGCAAGACGATGAGGTATGAGATATGATGTCATGAGTGTACTGGTGCTGATCAGACCAGAGATTAGTTGAGAAAGTGTTAAGCTTTATATATATGTATGTATATTCATGTAAATTACTTCACTCCTCATTCTATCCTAAGCAGCAGAGATACATGGTGATGGTCCAAGCAACGCTAGCATCAGGTGATCTATGAGGCTGTGCTCGTTTTACTTTAACCATCACAACAGAAAGGCGGCTGGCAAAGTCGATCTCTTCACCTTCACGCGGTGCCGGCTGTAAACATTCAGTATGTTAGCTGCATATCTAAGATAGCCAAGAAGTGTCGCATTTGATCAAGATCAGAGGCCCACATGTATTTTCAGTTGGAGCTTTCTCAACAGGTCAAGCATTCTCTCCGTCAGAACTCGACTCAAATCTTAAATCTATCTCTACTGTCTCTTCGGCTTATCGAATACTATTTCCCACCGAGGGCAATTCCTGAGATAATCAGCACTACATCGACCTTGTCAAGATCCCCAAGTATACGCCCTCGATGATGTAGATACCCGACAGAGGAACTAAGTCGCTGGGTACAAACTTGGGAAGGGAGATTGCTTGTGTCAATCGAGGAAGAATTTTCTTGTGGTGGTGATTGTAGGAGAGATGAAGGGCAGAAATATAGGATATGGAGGGAGGGAAGAGTTTCTGAACGAGGAATATTGTGGAAGATCTCTAACTTTGAGAGAACGTTGTGCGTGCCAAGACCTTGA
>JAKRRZ010000094.1:0-34072 GCA_022627015.2 Podosphaera aphanis
TAGAACCACAGCGTTAAAAGTGTTCTATCAGTCACCTGCTCATTATGGAATCGCCTAGAAAGTTCTACCTTCAGTTCCAGTGATGATTACCCTTATCATCGTAATCTCAACCATCACCAGCACAACATAAATTGATACCAACGAAAAAAATCGAGTCACACGTCTTTTTTTCACTCATCTAGAGTGTGACAAACTCTTGAAAGAGCACCCGGACATTATACTTCTTGACTGCATTCATCAAACAAACCGACTCAGCATGCCAATGGTTAATATTTGTGGCAGCTCTGGTGGCAACAAGACACCTCAACTTGCCATCAGATTTTTGAGTGGAGAGAAGAAGGATCACTACGTGTAGATTATGAATTATTTTAATGAACCTTTGAAAGAAAATCATACCCCAGTCCCGAATGCTTTGTGACCGATCGAGAATTTGCACTGCTGAATACTCTTGACGAACTTTTTCCTTCATCTGACCATATTCTTTGTCGCTGGCATGTTAACATGAACGTTGTCGCCAAGACTAGTAGGGTCTTCAAGGACCAAGAGACTTTCGACAGGTTTTATGATGCTTGTATTGTAATTAAATAGGATGGAGGAACGAGGCGTTGACAGACCTTGAGAGGAGTGAGGAAATGTATTTAAGATAACGGGTCAGAAGAGTAAATGTAGAAGGTTGATTGAGTATGGTCCCAAGATACTCAATGAGATGTGGAAAAGAGAAGATCTGATTGTTCGGTTGGTCACAGCCCCACCTCACCTAATCGCTTCGCTATTAGGTGAGGGACAGCAATCTGTAAATTGTTTTGACACTTGATGCGCCAATTGAAATAACTCAACCTCAACATTGTAGACTGGTTTTAAATTCTGTTAATATGATTAATGAGATACAACTTAAGGCTTTTAACAAGTTTTCGTATCATGATAAGTCCTATTGCGCGAGCTAGAAGTTTGCAAAGGTGCAAAAATTGAATTCTGAAAAATCACTTTTTGACCTTCGGTGCCACAACTTCCCACCATCATCTTTTGAGACTACTGTTAATCAATAATTCATAAATTAAATATTTTGAAATATCAAATATCTATTTGTTTTGCAATTTAATCGTTGTTAAGTGCTTTGGTTTTCTACTTGTAATGGTCGAGCCCCGATTTGGCCATACAAAGTGGCCGAGTCATGTGATATAGTCAAGATAATTGCTACTAAAATTATAGCAAACGACTCGGCCACTGCTAAATCAATACGGCCAAATCGGGACTCGACCATTACAAGTAGAAAACCAAAGCACTTAACAACGATTAAATTGCAAAACAAATAGATATTTGATATTTCAAAATATTTAATTTATGAATTATTGATTAACAGTAGTCTCAAAAGATGGTGGTGGGAAGTTGTGGCACCGAAGGTCAAAAAGTGATTTTTCAGAATTCAATTTTTGCACCTTTGCAAACTTCTAGCTCGCGCAATAAGACTTATCATGATACGAAAACTTGTTAAAAGCCTTAAGTTGTATCTCATTAATCATATTAACAGAATTTAAAACCAGTCTACAATGTTGAGGGTGAGGTATTTCAATTGGCGCATCAAGTGTCAAAAAAATTTACAGATTGCTGTAATTTACAGATTGCTGTCCCTCACCTAATCGCTTCGCTATTAGGTGAGGTGGGGCTGTGACTAACCGAACAATTACAGGGCTACAGGGGTAAAATTTTCTCCCATGAGGGTTCTCTGGTCAATCTTCATATGAATATGGAAGGTATCTGCACGATCTTTAACGAATTGGGCTGAGGCTCTCCACAAAAGTGTCAGGGCTCATCTGCAATGGTGACATGGGATTGGTCCAATCCCCTGGCGAATCTTTTTTGTAAAATGTTTTCACCCATGCATTTTGCACTAAAATTTCTGACTAAACGCTTCACGAAAATGTTGTGATAACGATATTTATTAAATTTCATGAAGATAAACTACTACTTTTACAACTAATAAGGAATAGAATCACCTTGAGACTGGATAACGGCCTCACATCTACCATGTATACCCTAAAGAATTGGCAAAAGCCTCTCAGGCCTTGTGCACTCTCGCCATGCCTCTAGCACAATGGGTCGTACCTGAGCTCTAGTACGCTGCCTGGTGCCAATAGAATCCCCGTGATGTTCTTGTATGTAGGTTTTCATTAAACCTCATACATTCTCAATGGGATTGAGATCTGGGGAGAATGGCGGCCAAGCTATTGGTACAACGCCATTGGCTTCGAGATATTCCCTTGCAGGTGCCGCGGTATGAACCGGTGCGTTATCATGCATGAGTATCGCCAGGCCATTATTTATTGTGAGAGAGCCGATAAAGCCCAAAACATCGGGCAAGATACGCTGACGATAGCTTTCTCCGGTCATCTTGCCCCAATTTCTCTCCCAAAAAACACAGGGACCTGCCCGAGTCCCTGCAAAACAACCCCAGAACATCCAGGAATTATTCTTCCTTTGCCGTTCGACGATGCATGTGCTGTTGTATTCTTCGTTTGCCTTTTAAACATTAAAAATTGCTAATAGCCATGAGATATATGAGACTTACCTTTCGGGTAACATGTGTTTTGTTAACGGGGCCATCGCTGATGTATGTTTCATCAGTCCAGACGACATTACACCAGTCCTCCAAGGTGAAATGAAAGTGTCTATGAGCCCACTCTATTCGTAATAATTTGTGCTGCTCAGTCAGTGGTGGCTTACTTCGGGCAATGTAGCGAAGGTAGCCTTTTCGCCTGAGAGCATTCCGGATGGCATCTTGACCAAAATTCCACATGTGAAAATGTACAGATAGTTCAAGATATGACATTTGCCTGGTCTCTTTGTTTCTACACACGAATACTTCCAGCTCATCCTCTTGTTCAAATGAAAGTATATGAGGTCGTCCAGTGCTTCTTCCGGGAGATATACGACCTGTTTGAGTTGTATATTTAACTTGATTCATTGATATCCCGAGCAGATCTGATATTTCTCGGTTAGAGTGTCTGGCTTCATAAAGAGCGAGAACCTAATTAGTTAGCAAAATTCGAAGTATATTGATTTCTATTCTGGGATCAAAATCTTACCCTAATTCTTTGTTCTCGACTAAGTCGATTTGAGTATCGGATTGGCGTTGTCGTAGCCTGGGATATATTCATCCTGTTAAGCTGTTTAACTTGTGGAGTTGCTGGAGTGATCTGCTTTGATTCTTGCTTGAAAATTTAATGATAAGACTCAGCTTAGATGTCAGATAAAAATTTATGGCGTGAATAACAGATAACAGTCGTCGTTGAATGCGCGTTGTGTTGTTGTGGGACTACAGTGGTTTCAAAAATTGAAGATGGTGGGGGATGATTGCACAAAGTTGTGCGAGGAGGCACGTAAAAGCTGGGGCCACCAAGACAGAGCCCCTACCCATGAAGATTATGTAAAGAAGCATGGATATACCCCTGAATAGCACCGCCGATTGCAGGAGAAAAATTACCCCTGTGGCCCTGTAATATATACAAACCTCAAATGAGACAACTCCTGAAAATCCCAAAGCAGACAAACAAGCGAGACATCTCGTAAGCAAGGATGGGTAGTTTTCCTTGAAGATCCCCCTAATTGCCGAGACCCTAACAGATCCTAACAGCTTCCTTTAAGGCCGAGTTTGATTCTGTCATGCTTTTGGTCCTGAGTAATTTTATCCACTACATTCGGGTCGCATCGTCTACAATAACCAAGAAATATTTGAATCCTCTTATTGATATTCCTTGAATGCCTGATATATCCGCATGAAGGCGCCTTGCTTTGACAATTTGTCTATTATCGGTTTTCTTATTATAGCTTTCTTTCATTCTTCCTGCTAAGCAGGACTCACAGTGTTTTTCTCCACGGTAGAAGGAACGTTTATTATGCAGAATAGATCCTCGGATTAAACCTAGGTCAACCATTGTTTTGACGTTTTTGAAGTTTACATGCCCGAGTCTGCGATGATGAAGATTCCATATAGAGTTATCATTTGGTATCACTCTTTTGTGCTGATACTGAGCTATATCCTTTATTTGAGGGGTTTATGAAGGCGCCATATTGAGATCTTTTGGCATATTATTATCATTATGGCTTATGAGTGGTGGAAAATCTTGCACGTTGGTTGTTCCAGTGTATGCTAGACAAGACGGTGTATTTGGTTCTGGAACTTTATAAAGACCGTTTATTCCTATCATGGTCATTAAGGTAGTACCATTCTTCTTCAGGATAAACCTGTGTTCTGTGAATTGGACTTCGATTCCGTCGTCATTGAGCCGAAAAACAGATATGAGTTGTACGTTTTTAAATTCAGGCACGTTCCAAACTTCATTTAGTGCGAGAGATTTCCCGTATTCTTCTAAAACTATAGTGCGTTTACCTTCACAGAGCACTTCTTTTCCATCGGCTACGATCACAGTCTTTGGCTATCTCCATCGTTTGAAATTCGTGAGTTCACTGCGTTAACCACTAAAATGTTCTGTGGCTCCCGAGTCGATGAGAGGGCACGGGTAGTCACATATGGAGCAGCGAACGAGTAGGGCCACTGGTTATTAATTTCCTGTGAAGAAGATCTAGCTACGTAAGTGCCAGGCTTACCCTGCCTATGATTTGTCTCATCGCTATTTTGATCGGCTAGCTCTTGTCTTTGATACTTGAAGAATGCTTGACAGTTGCGCATCAAATGCCCTTTTTTTTTTTTTTTTAAAATCATTTCAGTGTATGCAGCCTGAAGCTATGACACGATTGATTACGGAAGATGTGTTTCTCATAGAATGACTCATCTTTGACGGTTGGAACACTCATACTCAGACTTCATTTGCAGATACCACTACGAGGATAAAGTCTTGCGACATGTAACCTCTTCCGTGAATATCCACCACAGGGAAAAGTGGGAAAAACCCGTGGTTGTCTAAGTATGCTTTCGTCAGACTATGAGAACAGCACCACCGCGAGTGAATGTGGTTAACGGGTCTTACTGAATTCGAACCAGCTTTCTCCTGTCTCGGGTGGGGCATGTGTCCAAGCTACCCAGACTCTACTTGGGAGAACGGCCCGGACGATGCACCACTACACCATCCGACCCATCAAATGCCCATGCTTCATGCAGAATCTGCACTGATCGTTGTCCAATTTTTTTCCTCCTCGATTGTATCCTGAGTGTTGTGAAACGACGCTAATCACATCTGGTATACTCACCACGTGATGTACATGGATTAAAAGGGGTAAACAGATTTTGTTTTTTAGATTTCTTATACCCGATCTGGCGCCTTTTGGCCCACGCAGGTGTAGACTTCAGTCAGATACAATGACGATATAGTCGTGATAAACATCATGCCTCGGATATGACGGCTTGCTAGCCGATTGCTTCCTGTAGCCTACGCTGACTAAGCGTAGGCTATGATCATAATTGTGATACGGGACTTGAGCAGAAAGAGAACCTTCCAGAAGGTGCTGCTCGTTGACGACTGAGCACAGACTGTTGATCAACACGAGGCAAGAGCTCGGTAGAATATTCTACGCGGTTCAGCTGTTGAAGACAGCATTAGAAGTCTAAGGAACCTTCTAGAGTTGGTTGGATAAAAATCCTATTCCTGATGAACAAGGCATTAATTGGGTGGGAAGTTTATATAAATAATAGTCTAACCTACGTGTATGTTACTTCTCCATAATCGAGTTATAGAATACCATCACATATCTGAAAGCCCATTGCTTCATTATCTGATCTGTTACATATAACTCGATTATCTCTGAGTTATTACGACGACTATACGACGACTATACGACGATGACTATACGACGACGACTATACGACGGCAACCATACGACGCCCATCAAGCGACAACGACTTTACGAAAATCATACGGAGAGTGACGATAGCAAGTAGACATGGCAGAAAACCCGAAAACTCCATCTCCCTCGGCCTTAGACGAAGTAACCGACCTGAGGATGGAAATCAGAGAGCTTCGACAGAGACTCGACGACGGCGCACCTTATCGAACGGCTCCAGACATGACCCCAAAGGTTGTAATACTGAAGGATCCTGCACGAAGGACAAAAGACAGAAAAGCTACTCAGTTTCCCAAGTACTCTGGCGATAAGACGACGTATCCGGCATGGCGAAGGGCGCTCTTATCGACACTAAAGTTGGATTGGAATACATTTGAGTACACTGACTCTTATGTTTTTCTTAAAATATACGAATCCTTAGAGGGGAAGGCCCAACGTCAAGCTGGGGCATACTTTGAAGCAGGCGGCTTAAATGGGGAAGAAAAGCCTGAAGATTTTATAGCTTTTCTGGACCGTAGTAATTGGGATTCGACAAGGCTGGCACGTTCTAGGGCGGAACTCAACGATATGAAAATGGGGCCAAGACAGAAGTGGAGCTCGTTCTTCCCTACTTGGGCCAATAAATTGACTGAGGCCAATGGAGATGGATGGCCGGATGAAAGTAAGATAACGATGCTATCGGGGACCCTAAATCAGACAATGCGGGTTGCGTTAGCCAGCAATCATCTTCTGCCCATTGACGACTATTTTGAGTGGGTGAGAATCGTGACATACGTTGCCCATAGGTATGATGACTTGGCAAAAGGACCAAACCCTATTCACCTTCCGTTTAGTGGGCATGTAGGCCTAGGAAAAGGTCCGAACGAAGAACGATTTGGAATGAGAGAGCACGGAACTGGAAAGAGTCTCGAAAAATCAAACTTTGTTAGGAAGCCTGCCCAAGAGTTAGACCACGAGGGTGATACACCGATGAGCGGAATTTATGCTTCTAGTGTGTTGAGGGGACCCAATGGAAAGCCCTTACGGGCCAAGTGGAAATCGCCAGATCAGATTGAAAGGCTTCGTAGAGAAGGGAGATGTTTCCGGTGTGAACAAAAGGGGTGTAATACTCGTAGATGCAGACTGCTCCCTGCCGAAAACCCGGGAACTAAGAATCGAGGCGATGTAAGAGTGAATTTTTCAGGTTTGGATCCTAAGTTGTACGAAGAGGTTGAAGAGGATGGAGAGGAGGGTATACTTTCGGAAAACTTGTAGCTCCTGAACTTAGTCGCGTTCAGGAGCCTAATGCAGATTTCAGTCGAGAAACAAGTATGAATACAACACCATTTCTAGTCAACGCCTTGATTAACGATGAGACTATGGTACAAGCTTTAATAGATAATGGATGTTTGTGTTCGGGTATCATCGAAGATAAACTTGCTTCTGAACTAAAACTGCCGCGCGTTTCCATCCCCCCACGTCTACTAGAGACGGCTGCTGAGCAACCAGTGACGGACAAGTCGGTGGTTGATTGCATCACATATATACTTTTAGATTTGGATGGATTTGTGACCGAAAAGCTGTGGCTGTATATTGTTCCAAACAGCACTCATCAGATGATTCTAGGGAAAAGATGGCTAGAGGACCAGGACGCGGTAATCCACGCAAAGGAGCAAAGGTTGGATCTTCAAAAGAGTGGTGGCTCAATTTACAGCGTGAAGAAATGGCGTCAACAACTTAGAAATGTTGCACGCCCAAGGATGACTTCAGTCAACACAATGACAACCATGGCCAAGTCAGTCCCGATTTGTAGAGCATCTCTAGAGGATATCAATAAAGCCCTACGTCAGAAACCTAGCTTGTCAATGGAAGAGGCCAGAAAGCGCCTACCAGATCAACTTAAGGACTTTGCATAACTTTTCTCGGATGATAAGGGAGCGAATGATTTACCCCCGCTGAGAGGAAAGCTCGATCATGCCATCAACCTACGACAAGAAGACGGGAAACCAATGTCACCGCCCTGGGGACCTATCTACAACATGTCGCGGGAAGAACTCCTGGTGCTTCGTAAAACTCTAACAGACCTCCTAAAGAAAGGCTGGATACGACCTAGCAGTTCGCCTGCGGCAGCTCCAGTATTATTTGCAAAGAAACCAAATGGAGGCCTTCGTCTCTGTGTCGATTATCGTGGGCTTAACGCTGTAACAGTTCCGGATCGATACCCACTCCCTTTGTTTAAAGAGACTTTGCGCCAATTATCAAAAGCACGCTGGTTTACAAAGCTGGACGTTAAGTCAGCCTTCCATCGAGTAAGAATCAGAGAAGGGGATGAGTGGATGACAGCGTTTCGCTGTCGGCTAGGATTATTTGAATGGTTAGTTACTCCGTTTGGCCTTGTCAATGCGCCTGCAAGTTTCCAAAGATACATAAATGAACAACTGCGGGAGCATCTAGATATTGATGCAACAGCTTACGTCGACGACATCTTGGCGTATACGGACGGTTCTGAGGAAAGTCATTGGGAGACAGTTCGCAGCATATTGAATAAACTCGGTAAAGCTGGGTTATACCTCGATATTGATAAGTGTGAGTTTTTGTGTCAGAAAGTCAAATACCTTGGGTTTATTGTGAAAGCGGGAGAGGGTGTTGCAGTGGACCCGGTTAAGGTGAAGGCTATTTTGGAATGGCATGCGCCAACATCAGTGAAGGGGGTGAGGTCGTTTCTTGGCTTTGCAAACTTTTACCGGTGCTTTGTTGAAGGGTTCTCCGATATTGCAGCGCCACTGACCGAATTAACTAAGAAAAATGCAGAATGGAAATGGGGTGATGAAGAAGATAAGGCATTCAAGCAATTGAAGAAGATTTTTGCTTCTGAACCAGTCCTGGCGCAGTGGGATCCTGAGCGTGAGACAATCTTGGAGGCTGATAGCTCAGGTTATGCAATTGGGGGCTGTCTTTCTCAGGTTGATTTGCAAGGACAAATACGCCCAGTTGCTTATTTCTCGAAACGGCTAAACAGCGCTGAGGCTAATTATCCCATCCATGATAAAGAAATGCATGCAATTGTAGCATGTCTACAAGAGTGGAAGGCGGAGTTGATGTCAACAGCGAAGCCTTTTAAGATATTAAGTGATCATAAAAATTTGAAGTATTTCACGACTAAACGTCTTCTCAGTGAACGGCAAGTGCGCTATAATGACGTGTTACAACAGTTTAATTTCACACTTGAGTGGCGGCCCGGAAATATAAGCGACCGTCCTGACGCTTTATCTCGGCGGGACCAAGATAAGCCAACCGGCTTAAGCGATGAACGTACAGAAGGTCGCATCATGCAACTATTGCCACCAGTGTCTGCCAACCCGGCAGCTGTCACTGCGGTTGAAGATTTAGGCAATGAAGATGATCCGGCTGCTTTAGCAAGATTATTTGACGACGATGAATTACAGAGTCTCTGGAGACAGGGGGTTATTCACGATAAATGCTGGCAACGAGCACGAGATGCGGTTCGTGCCGGAGAACGCGGGTTTCCACCTGACCTAGCGTATAAATTATCTGCTAATATTGCAGAATGTACGGTAGCTGCAGATGGTGTGCTTCGCGGCCGAGAAGGTAGGATCTGGGTACCCGACTTTGAGCCCCTACGAACATCCATAATGCAAAAGATTCACGACAGTCACCTTACGGGACATCCAGGAAAAGATACAATGGTAGGATTAGTGCTCCGACGATGGTTTTGGCCGAAATTACGGGAGTCGGTTCGGCGATTTATTCGGAATTGTGATGTTTGTGGACGGACTACCGTGTGGCGTGAAGCTAAAGCCGGATTCTTGCGATCGCTTCCAATTCCTGACCGTATTGGAAGTGACTTGACTATTGATTTTGTTACTGATCTCCCACCGTCTGAGGGATGTACAAACATCATGGTAATCACCGATCGTCTATCCAAAGACATTTTAGTGTTCGGAACCAGTTCAATGACGGCTGAAAGCTGTGCAAAAACTTTTATTGATCGCTACTACCGATACTTTGGGTTTCCTCGTTATCTAACCAGCGATAGGGGTAGCGACTGGACAAGCCACTTCTGGAAAGCTTTTTGTCACTTCACTGGGATAACGCAACGACTGACTACGTCTTATCATCCTCAGTCTAATGCCAGTGAGCGAGCAAATCAGGAGATCTACAAGTATCTTCGAGTTTTCACGTCTTACGCACAGGACGACTGGATGAATCTTCTCCCTATGGCTCAACTCGCTCTTAATAATAGACCAAACTCGGCAATTGGTGGAATGAGCCCATTCTTTTTAAGGCACGGATATGAGCTTGATCCCTTGATGGAGCCAACGCCACCATTAGATCAACATTTGCGACACCCAGGACAGTTATCAGCCACTGCTTACGTTCAAAGATTGAAGGACGCACAAGACTTTGCGCAGGCTGCGATGGCGTCTGCACAACAAAGAGCCGAGCAAAATGCTAACAGACTACGTCGCCAACCAGAGAGGTTTCAAGTTGGGGATAAAGTTTGGCTTGACTTACGACACATCAGTACCCCACAACTATCAAAGAAGCTTGCGTGGCAACATGCAAAGTACGAGGTCACTGCTGTTCCTGACGCGCTTACAGTGGAGCTAAATGTCCCAGGCAACATTCACAAACGTTTTCATGTCGAATTAGTCAAACGTGCAGGATGCGATAAGTTCCCAAGCCAAGTTTCTGATGACACACAAAATCCACCCATTGTAGACCATTTAGAAGAGCCTGAATATGAAGTAGAATCCATATTGAGGGCAAGAACTGTTCGTCGTGGAAGGGGATCATATCGGCAAGCTTTGGTTAAATGGGTTGGCTGGGTAGACCCAACCTGGGAGCCCATTGAGAATCTTAAAGGTACTACCGCTTTGATAAATTTTGAGAATACTTACGGCTCAATTGAGAAGCATGATGGCCCTCAAGAACAAAGTGTGGGTACTTTTGTTGGGCCAGCTGAAAAACATATAATTGAAAAGCGAAGGTCCAGAAGGAAAAGATCCAAATAGACTACAATCACCACAAGAACAGGAGGAGGGGAATTGTGACGGCTTGCTAGCCGATTGCTTCCTGTAGCCTACGCTGACTAAGCATAGGCTATGATCATAATTGTGATACGGGAATTGAGCAGAAAGAGAACCTTCCAGAAGGTGCTGCTCGTTGACGACTGAGCACAGACTGTTGATCAACACGAGGCAAGAGCTCGGTAGAATATTCTACGCGGTTCAGCTGTTGAAGACAGCATTAGAAGTCTAAGGAACCTTCTAGAGTTGGTTGGATAAAAATCCTATTCCTGATGAACAAGGCATTAATTGGGTGGGAAGTTTATATAAATAATAGTCTAACCTACGTGTATGTTACTTCTCCATAATCGAGTTATAGAATACCATCACATATCTGAAAGCCCATTGCTTCATTATCTGATCTGTTACATCGGATATCATTTGCAAGAATCACTACGGTTGCGGCAGGCGGCTTTTTCTTCACCACTACCGAACTATACCATCCGTGAAACTCACTCAAGGGAAACCTCTCAAAAAACCTTGAGTTATCCAGACATGCCACAATCATCATCGTAGCTTCCCTCAGTAAGGTAAGGTCTGCTGGAGTCGAACCAGCGGTCTTCTGTCTCGAGTGGAGTAGATGTTCAGGCTACCCAAACCCTACTTGGAAGACCGGCCTGGATGGTATACCACTACACCATCCGACCCAGGGTAAACAAATTAGGAGAATATTCTGGAATAGGATATTCTATGTACTCGTTAACAGCATTATCTAGAACTTTCTGGTAGAACGTAGTTATGATACGTAAACTACTGAACCTTGTCGAAGTTTCCAGATGTTGTATTTCATGTATAAATAACTATATGTAGTTACACAGCAAGGTAAGCTTGATCAATAACGCAGTTATAAAACATCCTAATATAAATCTTTCATCGTCGTGAACTAAGTTCCAAGATAATCTTTTCTATCCAAAATACCATTCTTATCTCTCTATCTCTCCGCACACACGCTTCAATACTGAGTATCCTCGAGATTTCCCCGAGTTTCCCCTATAAGGCTCGTCGTTTCTCTTGTAGGGATGATGATGATGATGACGACCTCCTCTTTTCGTCCTTTTCCTCTTTGAGGGTCTTTTCCTGATTGCTGACCCCGAGAATGATTGGCCTGGGCAGGTTTTGGTCCGGAAAGAATGTTAATCTCACAAGATTTGAGATGAAGAATTGCATCTTGGAGATTTAAGTTAGTCGTAAGTATATGAACGCCTTGCGTTCTCTAGAAGTTATTCTCCTCCGGAAGTGAGTGAACTACTTGTGTCAAGACTTGCTCGTCGGTTAGCCTACTATTAGTAGACGCTAATTGGATTCTGATATGATTCAGCCGATTTACAACGTCTTGAGTTTTCTCGACTTTTGGATCAAATTTAACCTGATGGAATTCTCTAATGGGAGAGTTGATGTAGTGCGGATTCTGGTTTTGATTTAAGGAGGTGAGCTTATCCCAGAGCCCTTTTACATCAAGGTTCCTCGCATACTCGATGCACTCCTTGAAAATTCGGCTGCAGGATCCATTTATCAATGCTACTACTGGTGGCCCGCATAAATATCGTTTTGCTTGAGGATATGCAAGTTCATATGCAGGTGAAAATTCTTCTTCCTTGGGTCAAAGCTCAGAAAGAGGGGAAGGCGAGAAGGCCTGAAAACTCGCTGAAAGCCATTCCCCCCGACTTTGAGAGTAGTTTCTATATCACTTTCATTCATTTTTGACGTCTACTAAATACGTTTTAATTCAACGGAAATGATTTTAGGAACTTGAACTTTGTCAAGTCAGAATAATAAACTGCTGTCACAGATCAACTAGTAGAAAGCAATGGGCGTTTGTATAGGAGATGGTAAAGTAATAATTCAACTATGAAGATCTATCCGGATAATTTGGTAGTAACATATATACATCTTTAGAATCCCTTACTCAACAGTCTCTTCTAGAAGGTTCTTTCAACTCAATATTTCCATCTGTAACTCTAGTGGTTCTAGCTGATTCTATCCCCTTCTTCAAGATTCTCCAGTGCTCGCTTACTGGTGTTTACATAATGGTCTCGAAGAGTATTCTAGAACATTCCTAAGAATTCCAGGGGCTATGAGTCTATCCCTTTCCTCGATCGTAACAAAGCCTACGCTGGCTATCGTAGGCTACAGGTGAAAATCGGCTCACTAGCCGTCACAACTGCTCAGTTTCATATTTTCCACTCAAAAGTGGATTTTTTCGTCTGTAGCGCCGTCAACAGTGAAATTAGATAGTATTAGGTGATGGATTAAAGTGAAGCGGAACTGATCTTAAAGTCGGGGGGAATGGCTTTCAGCGAATTTTCAGACCTTCTCGCCTTCCACTCTTTCTGAGCTTTGACCCAAGGAAGAAGAATTTTCACCTGCATATGAACTTGCGTATCCTCAAGCAAAACGACATTTATGCGAGCCACGAATAGTGGTGTATGTGTGCCTTGTTATTAATAGGCGAGTGATGACTAAATATACTCGCGTGACTGATCTTTGATAAAGCAGGGCCCATGCTCCACACACATACTTCAACAGTTGGGAGCCAGAGGTGCTTCCAGTAATGGAAGTGACGCCACTAAACCATCGTACAAGCGCCTTTAGAAACCGATTCTAATGTGATGTTAAATACTCAATCATGTAACTCAGTGGACAACCTGATATGCCTGGTAGCATCGGACTACGCAGGCACGCCAAGTGCCCCTAAGGAGGCCCGAGGCCGGGACTAGCCCGTGAGCCTGCTTGGCGTTAATCGTGAATAAATAAATAAATCGTGGTCCAGCAAGGTATCCTCATAGCAAGGTTTGACAGTACATGTATCCATCCTGTGTCAGCCGGAATGCAGTGAGTTGGTAAATCTAACATAATTACATGAAGCACATTTGATCTAATTTAACGCCTTGTATTCTAGGTAGAAGTGTGCCTATCTCTTCGCTTAAGGCCCCTTTCCTGTCTTGTAGGTGTTGTCTCGAGCATTTGGAGCAAGTTCTCTCTACTCACGCTATGATCCATCCATCGTATATATATACTGATCAGTGTATACATTATGAAAATACGGAGGTGGCTTCTTACAGGAGGCAAGCTACTCACTAACCAGCCATGAGCATCCTAGATCCCGTAATCTCCTTTCACATTCCTACCACGGATTACCGTCTCCACTTCCCCAGCAATCTGGAACCATTTGCACCATTCTATTACTATCATCCGCTGCGGAATCACCCACTGGAAATTCTTGGTCCATCCATTGTATCCATTGACACAATGGGTATGTGATCAAGAAGAAACGAACGCAATGTGATCGTGGTCTGGGGCTGTGCGGCCGATGCTATTTCAGTCGCTTCTGCAAATCACGGGAGAAGGAATCCGATCCGGGGTAAGTTTTATCCGATAGCTTGAACCCCTCACCCTCACCCACCCCCTCGCACCCACTCTTCATCCATCCATTTCATCCCTCGGGTTTTACAGATCTCCCTCTACAGTTTATCCTTATCCTCTGATGATTACCTGCTTATCTTGCCAATTCTCAAGTTTCAAAAGGCCTCGGAATTTTCAGTAACTACGATTACAAGCAGTTTTTCGCCTCAAATCTTCTCGATTATTACAGAGTGGGGTTGAGGTAATTTTGGCTTCGCTCCCCGGATCGCGTTGACTGGTATTTCATGTACATGATGATGATGATGATGATGATGATGATGATGATGATGATGATGATACTCATGCTTTGAAGAGAGTCAAATGTGTAATTATCATCCTTTTTGACTTCTTCCTCTCGCAGATAGTCATGAATAAAGTTATCTTTAACTAAGGTTTTTCTCACCTCCACAATCAAAATTTCCAAAACTCTGATTTCTTACGTGATATGATACTAATCACACAATTTGTCGTTCCCCTTTCTCTTGGTTTCCGTCAGTAAACGTAATAAGTATTAGACATGACGGTCTTTATCAATGTGTCTCCGCATTGAGCTGGCTGGTTTACTTATTGTGGAACTAGTTTGATCAACTGAATTCTCATTTTTTCAACGCATCTAACCCCCCTCCTCTCCTTCGCTATCATCTCCCCTCTCTTGATCAGTTCTACTATCTTTTATCCTCATTCCCCAGTAATACAGAAATATAGAAACACAAAAGTCATGGCTTCAAATGCGCAAAATATTCCTAGACCATCTTATCACGATCTGATAGACAAAGGGTTGAGCGTATCAACTTCACCAGTCGCCAATTATATTTCGCCAACATCGCCACGATTGATAAATGATTCATTCCCCAAGCAACTAAAGCCCTTCGACACACAAGATATCAAAATATTGCTGTTAGAAAATATAAGTTCGGCAGGTCAAGAGATATTGACGGCAGAAGGTTACCAAGTAGAGGTGTATAAAAGCTCTCTTCCAGAGGATGAATTGATTGAGAAGATACGGTACAAGGTTGCATTCCTCTAGTTGAATCATACTAAAACTTGATTCATCTAGAGAAGTTCATGTCATTGGAATCAGATCGAAAACTCAATTAAATGAAAAGGTACTACGTGCGGCAAAAAATCTCATAGTTGTGGGATGTTTCTGTATCGGGACAAATCAAGTTGACTTAACATACGCGGCTCAAAATGGCATAGCTGTTTTTAATTCTCCTTTTGCAAATTCGAGGAGTGTTGCAGAACTTGTAATCTGCGAAATCATCTGCCTTGCTCGACAATTAGGAGACCGCTCCAACGAATTACACAATGGAATTTGGAACAAAGTTAGTTCACGATGCTGGGAGGTTCGAGGAAAGACGCTTGGTTTGTTCACGCTTTATCAAATTTTGGGGAAGACAGGATCAAACTGACGTATTGCAAAAGGCATCATTGGTTATGGTCATATTGGTTCTCAACTATCAGTTCTCGCTCAGGCTATGGGTATGTCTGTGATCTACTACGATGTGCTGAACTTAATGGCACTGGGATCTGCTAAGCAGGTTCCTACCCTCAAAGAGTTGCTCAACAATGCTGATTTTGTTACGTGCCATGTACCCGAGCTTCCAGAGACGAAGGATATGATCGGTGCGACTGAATTAAGTCAAATGAAAATTGGTAGTTATCTAATCAATGCAAGTCGTGGCACTGTGGTCTGTATTCCTGCACTTATCAATGCCATGCGGAATGGAAAGATAGCTGGCGCTGCTCTAGATGTATATCCTAGTGAGCCCGGGTCCAATGGGGCTTATTTCAATAGTAGCTTGGACAAATGGGCCGATGACTTAAGGAGTCTCAAGAATATTATCCTTACACCACATATTGGAGGGAGTACGGAGGAAGCTCAATTTGCCATCGGAGTCGAAGGTAATCTTACACAATTTAATGCAAAAAGACTCCTAAAATGAGTACAGTTAGTGAAGCGTTGGTCCGATACGTCAATTCGGGTGCCACCCTGGGAGCTGTCAATCTTCCAGAGGTTAGCCTTCGCTATCTTACTTTGGACAAATCCAATCATGCGAGGGTAAGGAGCTGTAACTCTGAAATTACCTCTCCCCGGGCTTACAATTTAGGTCATATACATTCATCACAATGTTCCTGGCGTTTTAAGAAAGGGTACGCATACCATTTATTGCACTCATCACCAAATAAAGATTGCTCACATGAACGAATAGTCAACAGCATTTTGGCGAATCAGAATGTTGATAAACAGACTACTGATAATAAAGGAGATGTAATTATCACTTTGTAAGGGAGAAAAACGTATACTAATTTATGTACAGGTTGCTTATCTTTTGGCTGATATCTCTTACGTCCATATAGATGAACTCAGAGAGATCTCTGATAGTTTGGGCGCTTTAAGCTGTACGTATATTCTTCAAGTTTTGGGTGCTTATTTGCTTAATAAATTACAGCTCATATTATGACTCGGATTTTATATTGATTTAATACTTCGGTGGATATGCAATTTGATTTAAATTCAGTATTAGACTTGGAATAAAGAAGAAGATAAGTCGTACAATAGACGACAAATGTAGAGAATAAAAGTGTTTGAATTGGATACGAAATCCTCGGTGGATATCTGTAAGCTGCCGATTACTACTAGTTCAGACAGCGTGTATTGAGGTGATTTAGAATAGGTAGCAGAGAGAACCGGTTTTAAATGAGCTTTGTTGCGTGTGACTCTAAAATAACAACAATTGCTTATAATATTTATTATTACATGTACTCCAATCCTGTGGGGTGTAGCAAAGTGTGACCTAAAAGACCAGGTTGCAGGGAAGGGGAATGAATAATTTTGAAGTCCATGCGCCACCTTAGAGACGCTAACATTTATACAAACGCAAGCTCTCTGGTCGTGCTTAACCGGGCCAAGATTTACCTTAACACCATTCCAATCGCTGCATATTAACGCCATTCGAGCTACCTACGATCACAGAATTTTTACCTCACACTGCAGCCATATATTCTTAGAACACATTTCTTGTTAATGCAGCCTGCTGATAGCGTAACTTTTGTCTCCAGAGTGGTCTGGCATTGAGAGACAGCACCGAGCTATCAGCAGTTTAGATGGCAGACATATATGAGATCGGAACGAAAGCATGGCAATCAGACGCCAAAGAGGGCTGGGTGGCCTCCGAACTTACCTCTCGCAGAGTCGATGGTAATAAGGTCTTTCTAAATTTCACATTGGAAAATGGCGAGGTATGTTGTCCTCAATTCAAGGAATCGCAAATTCAGTTGAAAGACTTTGCTGATGGTACAATTTATGGTAGACAAAAACTATCGAAACCACCACCAGTATTCTGGCAGAGGCTAACCATCCCTCTTTGCCTCCTCTGATGAATCCGGCCATGCTAGAGGCAAGCGATGATCTCACAAACCTTTCACATCTGAATGAGCCTGCAGGTGAGATGCGCCAAGGTCATTGTTCCTCTACACGAAGCTAAGCCATTTCCGGCAGTTTTACAAGCGATTCGACTACGCTACTTGCAGAAAGAAATATACACATACAGCGGAATTGTCCTGATAGCTACTAATCCATTCGCTCGGGTTGACTCCCTTTATGTGCCAGGAATGGTGCAGGTATACGCAGGAAAACAAAGAGCAACACAAGCACCCCATCTCTTTGCTATTGCAGAAGAGGCTTTTGCGTATGCTTATTTGCTGATAAATTTAAGTTAAATACTGACAGGAATCAGTGACATGTTAAGAAGTGGAAAGAATCAAACAGTCGTTGTATCCGGAGAATCCGGGGCTGGTAAGACGGTTAGTGCTAAATACATCATGCGGTACTTTGCTACCAGAGAATCTCCTGATGATACAGCTACAAGAACTAAGCGACGGACCGAGGCTATGAGTGAAACGGAAGAGCAAATTCTTGCCACCAACCCCATCATGGAATCCTTTGGAAACGCCAAAACTACGCGGAATGACAATTCCTCACGATTTGGGAAATACATCGAGATAGTATTTGACAACAAAACGAATATTATTGGAGCTAGGATTCGAACCTATCTTCTAGAGCGGTCCAGACTGGTTTTCCAGCCTGCGAAAGAGAGAAATTACCATGTTTTTTATCAGATGATCGCTGGAGCTTCAGATTCGCAGCGAGAAGAATGGAATCTATTACCAGTGGACAAATTCCACTATCTCAACCAAGGCGCGGCTCCTAGTATTAACGGTGTAGACGATAAAGCTGAATTTGAAGCTTTGAAAAACTCACTAACTACGATTGGTGTTAGTATTACTCAACAATCTGAAATCTTCAAGTTACTTGCTGCTTTACTTCACCTCGGAAATATTGCATTCTCAGGATCGGTTACTGCCGCAGGAATTTCATCTACGGAGCCTTCCCTTCAGAAATCAGCAACGATGCTAGGGGTCAACTCTGATGAACTATCCAAATGGATAGTGAAGAAACAGATATCAACACGAGAAGATAAAATTACCTCTAACTTAACCCCACAGCAAGCGACTGTGGTTCGTGATTCTGTCGCCAAATACGTTTATTCTAGTTTATTTGATTGGCTCGTAGAAAATATCAATCACACTCTAGCTACAGATGAAGTTTGGAGCCGCATGAAATCATTCATTGGCGTACTAGATATCTATGGCTTTGAACATTTTGCGAAAAACTCTTTCGAGCAGTTCTGCATTAATTATGCGAATGAGAAATTACAACAAGAATTCAATGCGCACGTTTTCAAACTAGAGCAGGAAGAATACGTGAGGGAGCAAATTGACTGGACCTTTATTGACTTCTCTGACAACCAACCATGTATAGATCTTATCGAAGGGAAGCTCGGAATATTATCGATCATTGATGAGGAGTCTAGGCTTCCAAATGGTTCGGATGAGAACTTCACCAAGAAGTTAAATACATTGTATAGTGGGAAGCACAAGTTTTATACAAAAGGTCGTTTTGATGATGTTTCATTCACTGTATCTCATTACGCTGTTGAGGTGACGTACAGCTCTGACGGATTTATTGAAAAAAATCGTGACACAGTGCCAGATCAATTATTGTCAATCCTTAGAGGTTCATCCAATAATTTTTTGGTCCAAGTTCTCGATGCTGCAACTGCTGTTCGAGAGAAAGAGACCGCTTCCGCCTCTACCGCCTCTGTCAAAGCTGTACCAGGTCGACGAATGGCTGTGACGGTAAATCGAAAACCCACGTTAGGCGGTATCTTCAAATCATCTCTAATAGAACTCATGAACACCATCAATAATACAGATGTGCATTATATACGATGTATCAAGCCTAATGAGAGTAAAAAGCCTTGGGCATTTGAGGGACCTATGGTTCTCAGCCAGCTTAGAGCCTGTGGTGTCCTTGAGACTGTTCGGATCAGTTGTGCGGGGTATCCCACCCGGTGGACATACGAAGAATTTGCGTTAAGGTACTATATGCTTATTCCCTCTACTGACTGGACATCAGAAATTAGAGAAATGGCCAATAAAATTTTGACCATGGCCCTTGGTGCAAGCACCGAGAAAGGCAGAGACAAATATCAGTTAGGACTGACAAAAATTTTCTTTCGAGCTGGTATGTTGGCCTTTCTCGAAAACCTTAGATCTAATCGTCTCAATGAATGCGCCATTATGATTCAAAAAAATTTGAAAGGAAGATATTATCGCATCAAATATCTTAGGACCCGAAATTCTATATTAATTTTTCAGTCTATCGCTAGAGCATTTATCGCTAGAAAGCGTGCCCAAGGGATACGGACAGTCAAAGCAGCGACTACAATTTCAAGGGTGTGGCGAGGTCACAGAGAACGGAAACGATTTCTTACTATTCGAAATAATATCATCCTAGCACAGGCCACCGCGAGAGGTTATCTTCGTAGAAGGGAAATCACGGAGACGCGCATTTTTAATGCAGCCGTTTTGATACAGAAGGCATGGCGTGTACGACAACAGATAAAGAAGTGGCGACAATATCGAAAAAAGGTTGTCATGATTCAAAGTTTATGGAGAGGTATTCGGGCCCGTCGGGAATACAAAGTAATTCGCGAAGAAGCCCGTGATCTCAAACAAATCTCTTACAAGCTGGAGAATAAAGTTGTTGAGCTAACACAGTCATTGGGCTCTATGAAGCGAGAAAACAAAAATCTTATTAATCAGGTTGAAAATTACGAGAGTCAGATTAAGTCGTGGAAGACACGGCATAACGCCTTAGAGACACGATCCAAGGAACTCCAGAGCGAGGCTAACCAGGCTGGGATTTCTGCTGCACGCCTGGCTTTACTAGAAGAAGATATGGCGAAGCTTCAAACAAACTTTGATGAATCAATTTTAAATAATAAGCGATTACAAGAAGAGGAGAAGGAGTTGCGTGAAACTCTTAAAGCATCCATGGCTCAGTTAGAAGAAACTAAAAAGTTGAGCTCGGCTCACGAATCCGATAAGCTTAGTCTCCGACAGCAGCTTGCAGAGCTTCAAGATCAACTTGAACTCGCGAGACGTGCTGTACCTTTGATGCCGTCAAATGGTGAATCAAGTTTAATGTCTACACAGCAAATTCCTGGGATTATCAATTTTGTTTCATCCAAAAAGCTAAAAAGACGAAGTGCCGGAGCCGAACCTCGTGAGGTTGATCGTTTCAGTGCTGCCTATAACCCTCGACCTGTATCAATGGCAGTGAACGGCTCCACCTATCACCGACACACAGGAAGCGCTACATACTTATCAGGTCTAGATAGCGTCGAATTTGAACTTCAGAATATTCTTGCAGATGAAGAGGGTCTCAATGATGAGCTTACTATGGGTCTGATTCGAAACCTAAAGATTCCAACTCCTGGAGCGACTCCGGCTCCAACCGACAAAGAAGTCCTTTTTCCTGCTTATTTAATTAATCTCGTTACCTCTGAAATGTGGAACAACGGATTTGTGAAAGAATCCGAAAGGTTTCTAGCCAATGTTATGCAGTCTATTCAGCAAGTGATTATGCAGCACGATAATGATGAATTGATCAACCCCGGAGCATTTTGGCTTTCAAATGTTCATGAAATGTTGTCTTTTGTCTTTCTGGCTGAAGATTGGTACGAATCCCGGAAAACTGAAAACTACGAGTACGACCGCCTCTTAGAGATTGTGAAGCATGACCTTGAGAGTTTGGAGTTCAACATATATCACACTTGGATGAAATTCCTCAAAAAGAAGCTTAATAAGATGGTTATCCCTGCCATCATTGAATCTCAATCCCTTCCTGGCTTTGTCACGAACGAAAGTAATCGTTTCTTGGGAAAGCTTCTCCAAACAAACTCGACACCAGCTTACAGCATGGACAACTTATTGAGCTTGCTCAATAGTGTTTATAAAGCAATGAAAGCTTTTTACCTCGAAGATACGATTATCAACCAATCCATCACAGAATTACTTCGGTTAGTTGGCGTCACGGCATTCAATGATCTTTTGATGCGTAGGAACTTCCTCTCTTGGAAGCGTGGACTTCAGATCAATTATAACATCACCCGCGTAGAAGAATGGTGTAAAAGCCATGACATGCCAGAGGGAACATTGCAGCTCGAACACCTTATGGTAAGCATTAATTTGACCAATTTAAATCTGGAAGCTAATGTGAATTTAGCAAGCTACAAAGTTACTTCAGTTAAAGAAGGCTACGTTAAATGATATAGAAATTATTCAAGATATTTGTTGGATGTAAGTAGCAAAAACACAAATTCCTTACCTGTCCTGTACTAATTTGCATCCCAAGGTTATCTCCTAATCAGATTCAGAAGTTATTGAATCAATATCTGGTGGCTGACTATGAACAACCAATCAACGGAGATATTATGAAAGCAGTTGCTTCTCGCGTTACCGAGAAAAGTGATCTACTTCTTTTACCTGCAATTGATATGGACGACAGTGGACCATACGAGATCGCGGAACCACGGGAAATCACAGCCCTAGAAACATATATCCCAGCTTGTAAGCTCCTCTTCAGCCCCAAACTATTGGCATATGACATCGTTTTCTCGTCAAGCGGGATCGAATTGAACCTAAGCTAACCTTGTCGTAGGGCTTCAAACACCCCGCTTAAGACGACTCGCTGAGCTCGTCTCGGCACAAGCCATTGCACAGCAAGAAAATTCGCCTGGCGAAAGCAACGAAAATACCCTCGATGAATATCTCACAGATAGCGAACTTAACGGTGCTTAACCAACTCAGCGGATGAATCCCTAACTAACGAGGAATTAACCTCAAACTCTATAGCACTTGATGACAACTGAAATTCTAATGTACCATTTACTCTCCAATCTCCTTGGGGTAACCATTAAACTTCTTTGTATAAACTGAGAAACATTGCTTGCCGGCGCAGCCTTTCGTGGGATAAATTTATTAACATATACTTGAGTATAAGCTTAATATAAAGTGATATAGCAAGTCGGCATGGACTATTGTTATTATTATAGATATGGAAACTAAAACTGTCTGTTACGAGTATTCGACAAAAGCTTGTCCTAAGAGGACAGAGAACAAATATTATATATATTAAGAAGATCATCTTCATGTTTCATTGAAAATAGGTGAAACCTTTAATATGTACTCTCCCGCAAGGGTCTTGAATGTGAAAGTCAAATTATATCTACTAATCTTGATCTGCCTCAGCGTCAGAATGGAGTTTTGAAATGCCCCTACAATGCCGACATAGTACCTTTGTACGCTCTAGTCACAGCAGTTCATCAAAAGTTATACGATAACAATCAACTGTAGTATGTGCTTCTGCATAATTAACCAGAATGCGAGCTAACATTGAATGAAAGTTAATAGTAATGACGTGTTAGCTGGACAATTTTTAGCCGAATGCCTCGGAAATAGCACATTTGTCATCACGGGTTATGAGGGCCGGTGGCTCATAGGACAGGACTAGTGGCTTATAAGGGCTGGCAGCTCGTAACCCTGGCGGCTCCGAAGGAACCCTTCGCAAACGTGAAGGCTCCCAGCTTCATTTACACGTCATAACGCATGGTGATATGATTACACAACCCCACATACAGCTTCTCGTCGTCTACTATCCACCGCCGCACCGACGAAGCTGTCATCAAATCATCCAATCTCAGCTGCTTCTGGGCCGCTGAATAGAGAGTAGAAGTTTTCTCACGTGGATTAGGTAACCTGGTTACACCCTGATTTCTGTTCTTTACTACTCAGGCACTTGCGAGAGTATATACGTGTAGATGTCCCTAACACGCACATGGTAGCCGATTCCCATACGAGAGAAAGCTGCATTCAGGTCTATCTGATGCTAACTACATATTTACTCGGGTAGGCTTCTAGTCTAACATTTGACGAATAACTGTAAGTAAATGACCAAACGAAACTAAACACCTATTCAGACGGAGAAGCGTGCAGATTCATCCTCTCTGAGATAGTGAAATCCAGGAGGACTTTGACCCTCTTCTGAACGCGACAAACCCTATGTGGCTTATGGAGATGTCGCTTGGCAAATTTTTGGAAGACCAGCGTCATGAATAGGACAGTATGCGCCGTAACTTAATTTTTGCAAAGGTTCTTGTCCTTTCTCGACTTACTATCCAAACCCACTCAGAACCTTTTGCGTGCCTTGTACATGCCAGAACAAATTCGGTCGTCTCGGTCAGCAACTCAAAGAAGACACCTAGACACGTCAAGGCCAGTAAATAAAATATAGTACACGTTGTAGTGTTCTCTTGTATATGTTTGATTATTTTGTACTTAAATCTTGAGATTTCATTTATCTCACAAGAGATTCCTAGTCCAATTTCAATGTCCGAGAGCTGTGAATTGCATCAATTGTGCTCGAGAGATAGGGATGTATCATGTTCGAAGGATTTAATATCTTGCCCGCCCAGCTTAGAGAGGCGGTAGAGGCATTGTTGAGGATAATGCGTGATCAATGAGCGAAGCGGCTACTGTCGGAACATTTCTGCTCTCTGTAGTAGATCGCTCTAGAATGAGTTCAACTTCTACATTCACTAGTTCCATAGGCTCTTCATCTTCGGTCGAAGGTATATTTGGTTCTTCAATGTCAGCTGATTCCTGCATATCAGCGTGCTGGGAGTGTAGTAGCGCTTTAAACGAGTCTTCCATTCTGATTATCACCTTGAGGTATCTCGAACTCATTGGTAGCTTGCGGGGTGGGGGGCAGATCCTGTTGCAAACAAGTAATTAGCTGTAACAGAGGTAACGTAGAAACAAACATGGCTTGTGGTGACGCTTTTTGGCACGATATCTTTTGTTCCGTTATTGCTGAGTTCCACTGGTAGAATTTTGACATCTATTCCCGCCATCATCATCTACTTGTAGTCGGATGCGTGATGATTCCGTAAGAAAGGAGGGTCCATCAGAAGTCCTAGAAAGGTTACGCATAGTGGCTCTCATGGCGGCGTTTAGCCTGACCATTGCTGATTAATTTTGAGATTTAAACTGATGTGTTTTGGGGCTATACACAAAGAAACACTTTAGGGCTTTAATCGATGTAAGACTTTAGTAGAGCGCAATAGTTATCTCGATGTTGACTGGTACATAAATGAGTGAGTTTAAGAAAGTGTGGAACGCTGGCAATGAAATCAAAAATCGACAAAGTAAAATTCACCGATAGATTTGTAGCGTGCCGTACCAATGTACATGTACATGTATCCACCTAGAACAGTCGAACACCGATTACCTTCTGAGGTATGCTTGCCTCACGAGCGGCTGTCTAGTTTATGAGCGGTTGGTTGCCTTGTGAGCTACTTCTTACCTTGTGAGCGGCTAACACTTTATAGCCATTAATCCAACCCGAAACCATTAAACATCGAAAAAGGCTTATGCGCACCAATCAGGCCACGAGCTGTTCCCTAGGAATAAGCGTTACTCGATGTAACAACAGCGCATATTTAATCGCTATGTTAAGCTAAGCGCAGAAATGCTGTTAAGCACTGGGAAGGGCTCTAGAGCCAAGGGAAAGGCATTAAGACGGCATTTCAAAACAGGATCCTCGCGCTAAAGTAAGCCCTATACCTTATTTTATATGTGCTGCTATCAAAGAGTAGATCTAAGTTCTCCGTTGTTTTGCGGACCATGATGTCTTCTTCCCGGATCTCTACTCACTGCTACTACATGCTGCTCGAGATTAGCCCAGTTTTTCTGCTGCAATATCTAGATTTGGTCGTATCTCCTTGTCACAGTATCATTAACTCAGGGCTACGTCCCTGGGCTTTCGGAGATCGCTAATCGTTCGTTCTTGGGCAAGCAAGGTGGTTCAGTTCACCCGATCATCCAGTGCAATTCCTTGGGTGTTCCTATGATCGAAGCAGATGCTGGATTTCGAAAATCAGTGAGCAAGAAGCGTACGCATGCACATTAATCAGCCTTAGTCGCATACAGACGAAGTAGATGAGAATTTCAAGAGATGAATCATGTTCAATCTCGTACAGTGCCTCCTCATTCGATTTTTAGGAGAGTGAACCTTCCGGTACTGATCACACTCTGGGGAGGCAACCTCCTGGTGAATAAATTTTGTGGCATATCCATCAACTACTGCTTCTTTTTTTGTGGACAGTTATTCTTTCAGCAGTTGCGTCAAATCTTGAGAATGAAGCCCAGAAAAACGCCTTGAAGCAGGAAATAGGCACGTGATTCAGTGAAAAGCTCGACAATTTGCTGCTCTTCGATGGCTTCCCTAGACTCACTCACGCGAGCACGGTTGAATTTTTGCCGATCCAGTCTCCGAGTATTTTGTTGAGAAATAACTGTAAAACCTGACAGAAGTCACCTTTTTAAATGGCGAAGAAAGATATGACAGGGAATCAGTTGCTGTGAAGACAATCTAGTGAAATTTTCTCTGTTAAGTTCGATAGCTAGACCCCGATTTCAAAAAATTGGCATGTTGTGGTCTTTTTGCATCATGGTGCAAGAGGATGGATATAGGTAATAACCGAGAGGTGGTTTGCAGGGGGGGATACTGACTTGTTAACACGGACCCTCCGGACGGCTTTTTTTTTTTTTTTTTTAAATGTATTTTAGAACACTAGCGCCACCATCATTTCTATTGTTTCCCAATGAGCTCAACACCAAGGTCGATCAATATCCTCGCTAGCATGTGTTCGTCTGTTGTTAAGTCCTATCTCTCATCGCATACGACTCTTACGAAATACTCGTATTATCTATCTTTGGGTTATTCGTATCTTAACGTTTCCTAGTGTTTCCTAGCGGCTGCTCCATATCTATATATACATGTATAGTAGTTATATGAATCAAGTCTTTTGAATTAACAGTCATAATCCTCACGATTTTTAACATATATATATTTTTAAATTAACTTAATGTATAGTGTGCTTGTTAGTATGATAGAATCAATCTCTGTGATATTTCAGGTAATGAGAATGATGTTACTCTTAGAGAAGTGATGGTTGATTCTATCTCTCTCTAATCTACGTACGCTGCCGTACCGTCATGCCATCTGTATCCACTTATCTGCCTAAGGCATAATCCTAGCCTCAGGCCTATCAGAGCGTATGCTTCGACATTGCCATCCATTATTTTAATGTATAGAAACATTAAATTAATGTTTTTTCCCCGAGGGTCTGTGGTGAGTGCGCGCAATTCCTGGTGGGAAATTAACGGCTTGCGTCAAGCGATGGTTTACCAAGATACACAGAGCTTAGAGGGACAAGCTCGCTCTTCGTCTCGTCAAACTCAAACTTAAAACTTTTATTCAAATTTATCCAAAATAAGAAACTAAAGCGCCATAGACCCTCATCTCATCCCACCGAAATTCATAATTGATCAAGAGAAATTATGGCACAATGAGATGAAACATCTATCTTGGACGTGTTAATCGACTAACTTTTAACAGAGAGTAAGGATAACCAGCAGAATGGGTATAAGCCAGCTAGCTGTCTGGGACACTATCAAGACAGCGAAGAATTATAGAGTCGATCAATTGAAAAATAAATATCATTCAGTAAGTTGATTCATAGGATCTCTCCTGTGTCAATGTCAGTGCCATTGGAAGTGTTGGAGGGAACCATCTTGGGAATGTGGTTTGAGTTACATGAACTTTACATTTCATAAAGTTGTGAATGAGATCATATTTGGATTACGTGATCGTAGTTTTTTTTTTAATCAATCTTGTGTATGCAGCCTAAAGCTATGACACGAATAATTACGGAATGTGTGTTTCTCATAGGACTCATTTTGACGTTTTGGAACATTCATACTCAGATTTCATTTGCAGATCCTACTACAAAGATAACGTCTTGCGACATGTAACCTCTTCCGTGAATACCCACTACAGGGAAAAGCAGGAAAACCCATGGTTATCTGAATATGCTTTCATCAACCTATGAGAAAAACACCACCGCGAGTAAGTGTGGTTAACGGGTCTTATTGGATTCGAACCAGCTTTCTCCTGTCTCGAGTGGGGCATATGCCCAAGCTGCCCAGAGTCTACTTGGGAGAACGGCCAGGACGGTGTACCACTGCACCATCCGACCCGTGATCGTAGTTGTGACGACGCAAGAATGAGGGCCTATTAGGCCCGCGTACTTGTAAGGGTTCACTGAATTAAGAAGTCCTCAAAAGACAATAACTACAAAATCGAAATATCTTTTCTTAGAGAACCTATCTACCAAGAGGGGTCGAGTCTTTATGCTTCCTGAGTGCACCTATCGTAACTCCGTTGACGTGAATCTCGTATCCTCGCCTCCGTCGGCACCTACTACCCTTGCACATACCCTTCCTGATGTGCTTTGATTCGTACCCTGCCGATCCCCTTCGGTACGTACGATACGACGCCGTCCACAGACATTTCCTCGGGATTTCTCTATCCGTACGGACGTTACCGATCATCCTCGAGATCCCGAGCCTACATGTACCTGTACGCATATCACAGTCGGGGTGGTCCTAGCGACCATCCTCATTCTGGGCACAGCCCGTCACAGTACTTGAGGATTTTGTTATCGGTGTTTGCGCTTCTTGAGGCCGAGCAAGATTACGAAAACCAAATCAAACCGAACAAAGAAACGAACGGACCCTAAGTTGCTGAGCTCTGCCCAGACAAGAGAACAGGCAGGCAGGCAGGCAGGCAAATGTTTGTCTGGGTTGTAATATCCATGTAATCGGCGGGTATTGTCTACCCCCCTCCTGTTAGGAGGGGGGCGCAGCAAAATGCGACAGCTCGGCAAAATGCGACAGCTCGGCAAAATGCGACAGCTCGGCAAAATGCGACAGCTCGGCAAAATGCGACAGCTCGGCAAAATGCGACAGCTCGGCAAAATGCGACACTTTTCCACACCAAAAATCGCCAGAATCCATCGATTTCAACGGCGCACAACTCAACAACGCCTCGATGGAATTGTTCTAAAATAAATACTTACTGAGAACCACTCATGATACTTAAGTTTGTGGTATTTGTTCTGTTCCTCCTCTCATTCCGAGCTGAAAACCTCATTCTGCCCTCTCGGCGCCTCTAAATACCCTTGTATGCCTGTTGGAGTTTCGCCTAGTGATTGAACGGAAGGTTTTTCGATGACTTTCGCTAAATTGAGAGCAGGAAAAAAGACGCTATCTGAAACTTTGTGAAGAATTCTACGCAAATCCTAAATTAAAGATGAATCCATCGAGGCGTTGTTGAGTTGTGCGCCGTTGAAATCGATGGATTCTGGCGATTTTTGGTGTGGAAAAGTGTCGCATTTTGCCGAGCTGTCGCATTTTGCTGCGCCCCCCTCCTAACAGGAGGGGGGTAGACGATACCCGCCGATTACTACTAGTAGGTTCTACCACCGCAGAACGTACGACCACAGAGGCGACGCGACGCGACGCGCCTGCTGGCTGGCTGGCTGTGCATAGCCTACAAGTCAGCACCTCGAGGATCCCGACCTCCATGTTCTTTGCCAGCCCTGGGGATCGTCGGAGCATCGGTCCCGGGTCACTGACTGATTCGGTTGGTTTGCTGTTCAGCCGTATACCCGACTAGACTCGTCCAGACCGATACATGTATGCTAGCTGACGCATCGTCAGCAAACGGACACACTTGCTCGCTCGGCGTGTCTTCCGTCGAGTGCCCGTGATCAAGCAACACAGGGTCTGCACAGTTTGGAGCCGCGTCGAGCCATGTCCTGCGGTCGTCGAGCAGCGAGACGCGTCATCGACACCCGCTGACGCGAGAGACGCGACAACGTGTCTTCACAATTCACGCTCGTGTCGCGTCGCGTACCGGAAGGGAACCAACCACAAGTGTTAGCATAGACGGCGTGACGAAGTCGAGATGTGAAGAGTAGTCTATTCTAAGAATCGAAATCGACCTAGGTAAGGCGCAAAAAGTTTCATGGTGCCATCGTACAATTGTGTTTCGGTTACACTCAGCACACATGTAGGATACTTGACTGTCGATAGATCAGGTCTTACGCTTTCTGAAACCCGTCAAACGAGAGTCATTGCCTGCCGTGATCCTATAGTCCCAACGCGATGTAAATGCGTTCGGGTTGGAGAGTGAATGCACATGTCGATTGCAACAAATCGATCTCTACCCTGTGTGATTTCCTGTCCCATGGTATCGCAGACAGCGTCAGATAAGAGCTGCACTGGCTCTGCATGTTGAGAGATAGCACTCGCACGATTCAAGCTGCGGAGATAAGAAGAGCAAAACGCTCCAAGGAAGAGAATAACTATTGAGTTTTACGAAACCATAGTCCAGTGATAAGAAGAACGACGTCGACCGCGCGAGGGGTTTGTCTATTTGTCGTATACGGTACGCGACTCGGTAGGATTTCCACAGTCTGGCGATGATGTACATGTACACGTAATCGCGAGGGTTGGTAAAACCCATCCGACTGACCGACCACGAGATCGAGGGTCGATGCTATCTGACGCGAAAGAGAGGATCTGAAGATGACATGTTTGTCCAGGGATATACATGTGTGTGTCGAGCGAAGACGCGCGTGCCGAGCCAGCACACGTTTAAATAAGAGACCAGGAGCCATGATGTTTTCACTCCGCAGCAGAAGCGTGGAGGTGGGCGTCAAGGACATCTTGTGACAGACGGGGCGAATCCTACAGGAAAGACCAATGACTCAATGCCCAGGACTCAACGTCGGCGTGGTACATCGCGAGTCGGATGGCGTGCTTGTCCTTTTCTCAGATGCAAACATCATTCCCCGAAGATCTGTCCGTGTTCGGAGGTCCTGCGTGTCTCGGATCTACCATCCAGCTGGCATAATGTCGCGAAGCGAGTGCAACACCTTGTTGAAGAGGGATAGCCATCGAGGTTTCTTTTGTTACAACTGGTATAGTTAAAGCCTAGCAGCGTCTTGAGCTTGGCTTAGTCATAGAAAATTGTTCATCGGTATTACCTATCTGGTAGGAAAGATTTTCTCGAGCCGACAGGCCGACCGATGATTCAGAATAGATAGACAAGAAAGTATGCGACAAGATCAAGAGTAGAATTTTACAGCTGACGGAGAAAACCTCTATGTTGAAGAAAAGGAGCGAATTATTGAATTTCATATGGAAAGAAGTTGAAGAACAGTATGTCTAGCTTAGATTTAAGGCTTAACTGCGGTTTGTTTGAAGTTTTAAATATCATACATGCCATAACTCCTATTCCTCTAACGTAGGCATTCATCAATTAACATAAGGCGTAAAAATCGTGTGTGAAGTGGGATTCATACCCGTCTAAGCTTGGACGGCAATCAAAGCTACCTGGACCGGCCTCTGAAACAAAAACTTTTCACTGCATTCAAGCCGATAATATTGATGATAAAGCTCGCAAAAATGGTGCTTGTTCGCCACTGTAGATCAATCTCCCAAAATAATCTAAGGATTTAACCTGTTAGGTGTCCTAGGATAGTCGCATGCCAGTTGAACGCTGGGTAGATTTAGATACCAAGCTACTACTCTCTCTAATCCAATACCACCACCTCCATGGGGGGGCACTCCAACACCCCTGAAGACATTTACATACTCTTTAATGCCGGGTTGGTCGGGATCAAGCCCTTTGGATCGAATCATTGCCTCTAATTCGTCAGGCAGATGGAGACGCTGTCCACCTGACAAAATTTCTTGGCCGCGCATCATGAAGTCATATGCGTTGGTAACATTCGGATTTTCTGGGTCTGGCATTGTGTAAAAAGGACGTGCCGAGGTCGGAAATTTGTCCAGGACGTAGAAGTCAGTATGATATTTTTTTCGGACTAAAGCTCCTAGTGCCTTTTCTTGAGCCGTAGACATATCCTCATCGTCGGATACATGCCGAAACTCTTCAGGCCCCTCAGCTCGTAGCAGAGCTTGGCCTTCAGCGAAAGTCAGGCGGACCTCTTTTCCAGGTTCGGGTAGGAGGAATTCTTCTGATGGATACACGGCTCGAACAATTTCAATTTCCTCACGACATTGGGTCGAGAGGCCTTTGAAGATATACAACAGGACCCCCTCTAGTATTTCGATGACTTCATGGTAGTGATCTTCTATTTCCATTTCGAGATCTAGACCAGTAAACTGAAATGATTCGTCAGTCGCATGTCAACTTACTTACATCTCAAACGTTGCAAGATTTGGGATAGCATCTCACCGAAGTCATATGTCTGGGGGTGTTCGAGTTTTCGGCTCGAAAAACTGGGGCTATACAAAATACTCGCTTCCGACCACCGGCAATCTGCCGTTGCTTATAGAATTGTGGACTCTGGGCTAAATACGCCTTTTTACCAAAATATGGTAGTTCAAACACATTTGCTCCACCTTCAGATGCCGCACCGACAAGTGACGGTGGGTGGAAGCTCTTAAAGCGGCGGGCACGGAGATACTCGCGAAATAGATCTTCAACAACAACAGTAATATCAGCGATTGCCTGACTGACTGCAGAACGAAGGTGTATTTCGTAGTTATTAAGGTGAGTCGCTAGACTAGCCACGGGTACATTATCAGTGACATTCACGCCTGTTTGGAGAATTAGCATTTAACCAAAGATTTCTCTTTCCTTGCCGTTTCAGAGCAACAGATGTATTCACCTTCTGATTTGGCCTCAGAGCTATCATCTTCATCAAGTCTCCCCACAGCTCGGTTAGCGATGGCCAGCTCCAAACCCAACATCTCAGGTGCAGGAGCAATCAAATATACCTTGAGCAGATGTAACTCAAACATGCTAACCTTACAGCTTTTAACGGGTTCCAGCGGTTTTTCAACCTTAGCCTCGATCTGGACGAAGCCCTCTAGCTTCAGACCCCCGATCCATTTGACCATCTGTTTGGTCACGGTTCCCTCACTGTTGGCAGTCACAACACCCTGTATGGTCCAGGCACCCTCTTCTCTCAGCTCCAGGAAGGCCATTTTGGCTCCTTGCATACGCGAATTTTGGATCCAAACACGTACTTTCACAACATTTCCGATGTGGTTCTCGGCGAGATCACGCAAGTGAATTCGATCAGAGCTTAGCTGCCGAGCAGGTGTAAGTGGACCGTAACTATCTCTTGCTGAGTCCTCAGCAGCTGCATTAGCCGTTGAAGCAAGAGCTGCTTCACGCTCTGCTGCTTTACGCGCCTTTTCGGCCTCCTTTTTTGCTTTGGCTTCGGCTTTCTTGGCTCCTTTTTTGGAAGTCGCTGGCGCCTCAGGGACGGCAACTGCTGTCGCTGCTTCCATCCTTTTGAATAGTGAATTGGTACCAGCTATAAATTTTTTATGTTGATGTAATCCTAAGTCGATAAAAAGTATGTAAGCTCAATTATAAGGTTCCAGTGCCCCGCGTCTAATCCCTAGAATCTTGAAATATTACAAACAGTTTAAATGTGCGCTAGTCAGCCTTGGCGGGGTCGAGCCTTAAGCAATTGAGGAACGTTGTGAGTTACATGGAATTAGTAAATTATTATGAGAGACAGCAAGAGACAGCATGAGTGTAAGACTCCTAATTTCAGTAAATAATTAGTAATTCATATGGAAGGAATTCATGTAGTTGTATTTCCGTGTTACCAAAATTATTAATTTAGGTTCAGTGAAATCAAGCAGTCTAATTGCATAAACTACTTAACGTAGTTTTCAAGATAGTAGGCCACACAAGATAATGGATCACGGATCAAAAATCGTAGTGATCGTTGCTGATCTCGGCGACTAAAAATTCAGCGAATTGACAATAATTAAGCCAGAGCTAGATACAATGCTTTCAGCGCCAATCACTCAGAAAACGACAGTTTTTCACGAGTGGTTATTTGAGAATAATCAATTATCTGCTACATGTAGCAGGCTACTGACTGACTGCGATGGATTTACACTAGTCACAAGCTTTATTTATGTTCTTCATACAACTTCATAAGCTGTTTTTGGATATGGTGCGTCTCACTTAGTCGCGACATTAAACTTACCCTACTTTTCGTTGGTACAGGAGCTCAGGGGTAAGTGAAGGCAGCTGGAAATTTTATATACAGGGGCTATTACAGGGATACATCCTAGCCATTCTATATAATCTTCTAGGTTAGACGAGATCATATGATCTAATCTTTCACACCTATTTCATTTCAACGGAAACGCCACTTTCAATAATTCTTCGTAAAAATCTTCGGTTGCATCATAGTTAATTAAACCATCTTACAGATATTAGAAAAAGGTAAAGTTATCGAACGCCATTCGCAATTTAGCACAAGCCTCCCGAGAATCTACTTTATTAGAATCACTATCCTTCAATCATGAATACCCAAGCTACTTTACAAGGTCAAACTCGTGCTTCATATCTCAGTCGAGATCAAAGACTTGAAGTATGTGTAGAATTCTGGTACTGAACTAGGCATTGATACGAATTGATTTTCCCC